>JANIMW010006107.1:30522-45697 GCA_024582635.1 Todiramphus saurophagus | reverse complement strand
CCCCCCGCCTTCCATTCTCAACCGTCAGCTTCTGGTTCTACTACAATAGAAACACTTTGCTCAAATATATGCATTTTACCTTATTTTAAACTATCAAAAAGCAAACAGCTCAGGCTCACAATCCCAGGGGAAGTGATTAGTATTTCTCTGCGCCTTGAGATAGCAATACCTGGAATCCTCTTAAAAAGGTCTCCGAATAACGTAGAAGAAAGCCCCTGTCCTAGTACGGGTGATACTGTTCCAGAGAGACCTGCACAGCGTGTAATGAAGACACACCACCTCTGTGAGAGTGGAGGAGGATGGAGGCACAGAGTTAGAGGTTTCCCCAAATTATGTACTTTGTTTATGGCAGAAATGAGAACTTGAGCTTGAGAATTAGAGTTTTCACTTGACAGAGATGCAGGTGTGATGGGATATTTCAGTTTCACAGTGATTGTGGGTGAGTGGTGGATCCAGAACTCCTTCCATTAAACTGCATCCACAGACTCATAATATGTTTACCACAGTGTCATCAACTCACCCTGGAAACCTTTTGACTCTCGTATGTGAATTTACACACTGAAATCCATATTTGGTTATGTGAGTGAAAACAAGCTGATATTTAAATATTATGCCGGTTCTTGCTGGATTTGTTAGAGCGGCTTGCCCTAGAAAGGGTTACAATTGTTTATTTATTAACTTAAAAAATTAGTTAAAAATTACTCCATGTATTTCAGTGGTTAAAATTGATTGAGAGTAACCTACTCTCGGTCTCTTCAGTTTGAAAAACATGTCGTGCATTTAGAGAAACAATCTAACCTACAAAATGTTGCAATATTTTGGAAAATTGCTTTATAGACAGTTGTGGGGGTTTTTTAACGACTAAATTTCTAAAATCAGGCAAATCTGTCAAGTTTTTGCATAAAAGGATACATTATTTGCAACTTTATGTGCAAAACTATATGTAAAATGAGATAAATTAAAAAACAGGAAAAATAGCTTTGAAAGAGTTGGTAAACATTCATTAACACTGTTTTGCAAAGTAAGATTATGGTAACTGTATTTATATATGTAATTCTCCTATGCACAGAGAGGAAAAGGGCAAATGGATACTTTCTTCATCTGAGACATATATGGAGGTGTACAACCTGTATGCCTCCTATGGATTACTTTCCAGAATCTGAAGGGTATAGTGGTTCTTTAATTCAGCATCTTCCTTTGGAGAGGAATAACTTTAGGGAACATATAAATTCCTTCTCAAGTTACATTTTTCTCTGTAGTGATCTTACTAACCTTACAAGAAATTAAAGCAGCACAACAGAGGAGGAAGCAGAAACCAATTCATGTCACCAACTACTTTTTAAAGAATTTATATGACTTTCTGCTATTGTATATGTGTGTGCGTGTGTATGTTAGAGAGTGAAGAAACTATTCCCCCAGGCCTTGCTCATGAGGACCACTCTTTGAGTCTAAGTGATTAAATGCGGACAAGAGGTAAGAGGAGATGATTTACTGTGAACACAGGAAATTTGTATATTTCCGGTAATCTGTAGTAAATCCACCAGGAAGCTAATGAAGCCTAATCTTGACTTACATTTTGTGTCGCTGCTATCTGGGTCTGAGGATTCTCGTAAAAGGAGTGTGAAAGCTAAGTTGTCAGGCTCCTTGAAGTGCCCAAACACATGGCTTTCTTAGGCAGAACAAGTCCTACAGTCTGCCTAGGCACTCCCTTACCAATTTATGCAAGGTATATGGAGGATCAGAGAAGCATGCCGGAAGTGCTGTTCTCACCAACAAACATGTCCCTCTTGATTGCTTTTCCATCCTAAGTGGTGTGTGCTTGTTCTGGTCTCATTAGGCCATTAGTTTTGCTTGCTTCTCCCCTCCTCCCCCAATAATATTTGGCTTATAATACTTGAGCCTATCTACCTTTGTTTGACAGCCTCTCATCAGCATTGAGAAACTGATGCAGTTTTGACACATCTCTGTGGAAAGCACCCTTGCATAGTGCATGATATCTGTACTCAAAATGCAGGTCTTTTGTGTCTTGGTTATGATCACCAATAAAAAATGCAAGGGTTGTCACTTGCATTATTGGCATTATTGACTCTTATCTTTGGAGTCACAGTCTGCTCAATCTCTACTGACTCATAAGCACTCATAGCTCTGGGCTCATTAACCATGGATGTGCCTTCAGTCCTGGAATGTAAGGGCTGTGGCTGAAGGCCGTTTGTGTAAGTGTTCATTGGACATCTTCATTACCTAGTCTCAGGGCCTTTTCCTGGCTTCAAGACTGTTATCTTGTTTCTTTCTTTCTTTATCGTCCTTTTCAAATAATCTCTTTGTTTCTCCTCTGTATCCTCTCAGCAGATAGGAGGCTTTCCCTTGGCTGCTGTAAGAACAGGTTGCTGTCAACAGACAGCCTGACCATCCTGTTCTCTACATCAGACCTCCATGCCTGCCTCTACTCTCCCATCCCTCTCCAAACTGAAAACATTCTCCTGTCCCCCTGCTTGAAAATATAACACTTTTAAACTTGTGAAAAAAGCCCCACCAATGTTCCACACTGAGTACCAGCCTCCATCACTTCTTTGCATCAGAAAACATACTCCTCAACTCACTATTAAGGGTATACACATGTCATTTTATGTAAGTTTTGGAGAGGGTGAGCAGTGGGATGCTGCTTCAAAACCATTGCTACAAACATCACAGCCTGTCGTTCTGGTCAGTCTTCTGCTATCCAAGCAGAGGAATACAAGAATATGTCTGTTTTGCCTGATACAATCTGCTCCTTACATCAGTTTAAAGGAATGGCAGAAAAATGCTGGCAGTGTATCTTCTGATCAGAAGCAGCACTATCTCTTATGTCCCTGATCCCAGGGAGAACTTCTTATGCACTTGACAGTCATCTCTTCCAAACCTTTCATTGAAATGAGACTTGACATTCCCAGGTCTACATTAAGAGATCATTAGTCCATACCTGAGTGCGCAGAGGTTCTCATCTTCTAGGATCAGAGCATGTTCATGCAGATCTCACAGGGAAGAAAAGGAAAACAGCAGTAGAGCTAAGGGCAGTCCCAAAGGACCTCAAGCCCAGAGAACAAACACATGTTAGAAAGTACAAAAATATTTTATTGTTGTCAAATGTATAAACCTGATGTGCAATTCTAACCAGATCAAGCTTTGGGCCGTTTGCCCAGTTATTCATAAGAAAGTGTCCAGAGTGGGTAAGATTGTGAGATTCTCCTGGGACACAGCTCTTGATCTAGCTATTTTTTGTTATGTTTGATAATACACAGTTCTCTGCCAGAGGGAATTCTGGGCTTACATCCATGTTCATCCTCATGTTCAGGCAGCAGAGATAGGACTAGTTATGTATGTTGTGCATAAATCAAGGCTTCCTCTGAGTGATGGGGAAATTGTGTGAAGTCTGGTCTGAAAGCGATCTCCATCCTTCCCTCTGCCTCCTCTTCTACAGAATGAATGCTGTCTTGGGATTTTCTACTGTAAATCTCCCTTAAAGTCTTGATCGTCTTGCATTCTAGAGTCATTGAGGAATTGCCTTGGAAAGTTCTGAAATGGAGCTTGTGGAGTCGGGAATCAGTGCAAAACAACTGTTCCCCCTCACCTGGTGTAGAAGAATAGCCTGAATATCCCCATACTGGTTTGTCAAATGACTGTAAGTGTAGCAGAACTATATCCTACAGAGTGTGAGAGAATAACTGATCTCTGGCTTGTGAGTAGTGCTTACTGTTATGTGGAGGAAGAATAAGTGCATGAGGGAAGAAGTGTCAACCTGGAAGCGTGGTGCTGGGCAGTGAATATCTTTGGGATAGTTCTCACTGCAGTGATACAAACAAGCTGTATGGATTGCCTTGCTTCGTTGGAAGTCACTGCAATGCAAGTGACAGGAAGAGGTCACTCATAGCCTTATGCACATGACACATATTTCACTGTCTTTCTGGAAGTATCCTTCTTTAGGAGATACCATCTTCTGTCCAAATTTTCTTTTGTATGTTTTGAGTTACTAGTTTGGAGAACTGTCTTCCCATCTTTCACTCCAAGAACAGAATGAGCTGCAGAGTACCCTTCTATGATGGACCTCCCTATACATAGCCCCTTCCAGAATTACTGCCTTTGTCTTGTAAAGCTCTCTTGGCTTTTCTTGTGTCACTAGTTTCTCTTCTGCATTAAATTGACTCGGTCCAAATTGTCAGTGCTCTCTGTAGAATTATGATTGCTGCATCCTACTTTCCTGTACCATACTCCTTATCTAACTCTGTCCAGATTTTCTCCCCATCTGATGGTTTCTCCAAAGTAGCATACTGTCATTTGTTTGGATGCCATATTTAGAAATGGTGCCTATGTGCACCATGTCTTTTTGGAGAGATACATTCTATGTGCAGAAAGGAGGAACAGAGTCTTGGCATGAAGATCTCATGGTCTTATGCTACAAAGTCTTGTGAGATCAATGTGGGTAGGTGAGCAGAGGCACTCCAGAGCACAGGTATTGAGGCTTTAAAATGTGTGTATATCCTGGAGGTGCTGGATACTTCCATGGTTCTCTCCCACCCATTTGTCTGTTCAAGTGCCAACATGCCTACCACATTCCAGGGAACATTTCAAAAGTAGATTGAAGCATTAAGGGAATTTGGTCAGGGAATTTGACCACAGGGCTACCAACAGAACCAGATTCCAACATGGCATTGCAGACATGGCTTTCCAGGTTGTCTTGTTTCCACTGTAGTAAGTCTAAATAATATTTTGTCTAAAAAAAGAAATCATAGTAGAGCTTCAGAGGCTATTTGTGCAAGTTTTTTGAAAGTTATGTTTGCGAGAGAGTTTCTGCTCTCAAGAGATACCATTTGAATAGATTCCGTCATCTCAAATGTCATTCATTTATGTACAGACAGAGTTCATGGAAATAGTAAACTCTATTTTAGGTTCACAGAACTTTGTAAGTACACTCAGGTTTATTGCAGCAGCTGAAAGACATTCAGTGGTATTCTAATTTGCAAGACTTTACAAAATTTTATCAATTTTGTTTGGCGTGTCATCTTTACTACGCAAGTAACATGACAAATACAGGAAGCATCACTGACTTCCAGATGCACTTACAGGAGTTTGAGGAAAAGATTCTATCCCAGTGTGTTATCAGGAATATACTTTTTTATTCTAACTTCCATTATAGTAACATACTTACACAACTGTTACATTTTGAGATGGATGAATGAGAATTTTTAGGAGACTGATGAGGATGTGTGTGTGATAAACAGGACATTTTTTCCTTCAAGTGAGAGAAGATACATATTTTCCCATTTTAGAAGTAATGACTTGTATCTTTTTTTGGACAACTGCTATCACCAGTCACAATGATGTTCTTCATATTACAGGTTACAGGCAAAGCTTGTAAGAATCTTGCTTGATTATGTGATATATTAATGTTACATTGATTATGTTATTGCCTGTAAATCCTGTTTCTTAATAAAGCCACAGTCATTTTGCAATAAAGTTGTGTTTGAAGTCAATTAATAGCTGTCTGGAGGCAATGGACAAAGTAGTAGGGATATTGGTGTGAAGTGAAAAGCAAGGTACTGGGACTTTCAGTATAAAATGAGGAAATACAAATGCTTGGATCCAGTAAAAGAGAAAAATAACATATATATTTAGCCCCTATTCAGTACACTGTTTCACAGTTTTCTTTTAGGTCCAACAGAAAAAGCAGCATTGTGCAAAGCATCTGCACATGAATACAGGGCAGGATAATATTTGATTTAAAAATACAAGTAAACGATAACTGCCAATATTGAGACCATGTGAAGGCAAAGGAACAAAGCATACTTTCATTGCTAATCATGTTAACATCAAAGTTTGAAGAGTACATTCGCCTATTCAGAGGAAATGCCATCACACTTCTGACGATCACATCTGCCACTAATATCATCCGGCATGTGGTCAGGTCTCTGTTCTGACTTTTATCTCTCTACCAAAATTTCATGTCTTGATTTGAACATCTGATGCTAAATTCAGGTCACTACAAAATAAGTACAACTTTTATTTCTTTTCCACTTCCATGATGTGTTCAAGAGTTACATTTTAAAATCAGTACATAGCATGAAATAAATACTATTTTATTTTCCTTTTTTTTTTTTTAAATTTTTTTTTAAGCTCTTTCTAGTTTTAGGAAGTGGTTTAGTTGTTTGGCTTTGTCTTTTGTTGTTGTTGTTGTTGTTTGGGTTTTTTAGAGGGGTGTATTTTTTTTTCTTGTTTATTTGTTTGGGTTTTTTTGTGTGTGTTTTGGTTTGTTTTCTTAAGTTGCCTTAAAAAGCATTGTGTTAGATCTGTAGGAAATGCAAAGATCTGATTTATCACTTCAATACTCTACTTTCATGCCAGAAATCAATGAAATTTCATCTGTGTAAAACTGGAGTAGTGCACTCACACTCCATACATTTTTAACCCAGAGGGTTTCAAGCATTGATTCATGAATCTATGAAAGCCTGAAGTTTTACCTTCCCTGAAGTTTTAACTTGACAATGTATATCTGGATAAATATATCTTGGTGGCAACATCACATAAATGTGTTTGATAATTTGTAACTATTACTTTTTAGCTATGTCCCTAATGTTAAAAATTTCTTGCTTTTTTTGAAGGGGTAAACTACAGACCTCTTCCCCTTACCTTCAAGATGTTTAAATGGAGAGAAAACATTTCCACAGTCGTATTTCAGTATCCCTGGGAAGACCTTATGTATTCTCAATGCCATTAAAATTGAGGGTTTACAGCAGCTACAACTAAATAGGGAGGAAGGGCATTCCCTGGTTTTAAAATTATGGTGGGACTATTCAGAGATTTCTGAGCACATGAAACAAAGGTGTATGTAGATGGTTTTTCCTTTATGTGCCAACATAGCACTCAGCTTTAGGCTGGAAAGTATAAATTCTCATTTCTAAGCTGGAGGGACTCATTGCTCATGAAGTGGAAGAATAGGGAATACTGTACTACTTTATACAATAAAGAAATCTTTCCAGTTATCCCAGTGCAATGCTAAGCATGCATCTCTTTTGGCCATGTAAGAGGTTCCTTAGATGGAATCTAACAACTCTGTACTGCTTTTCAAAATGCTGAAGGAAGAAGTCTAGCATATGGGTCAAGCTTTCTTAAGAGTTAGAACCAAGGCTATGCATATTTTAGTGTTGTTAATAGTCCACCGTTTGTTTCAATGATTATAGTATCAGCTGAAATAATTATGAAGAGATGGGGCAATTCTCTGAGAGTAAAAAATTCACTGTAATACTTTAATTGAGTCCTTGTTGCTTCTTGAATTAAATTTGGTCTCCTTGTCAGGTCTTCTACCATGTCTTTTTTGGTAACTTTTTATGTTGTCTGTCCTCCTGTTCCTTCCCTTAATTTTCCATGCCTCTTCACAAACAGTCACAAAAATCCATAGCTAATAGAAGACAAGCACTTGCAATAATGGCTACTTTTTGTTGCTCAGATAAAATATGTTTAAAACAATGGACTAAAATATTTTCAAAATTTGTAGTTTTTTCTTTCCAAACTACATAATGTACAGTTTTAGGCTTTTTTTTTTTTTTTTTTTTAAATCTGCTTTATATACCGGGGGTAGCTCACACACAGATCTCTTTTGCTATAGAGTATACAAATCATATCTAAACAATGCTAGCTGGTAGCTGCAATATCTTCAACAGTGATACTAGCCGAGTATCTGACATGTAGCTCATTTGATATAAACAGGTAATACCTTGGTTTTCTAGTAACATAGAAGAGCTGCTTCTTGATATAGGCTTAGCCAAGGTGGTTTTAGTACAAAATATATCTTAATTCTACCAAAAGACCAAGCTGGAGTGCTACTGACAACCACCTGCTTACATTAAGTAAAAGGTCAGATAATAAAATGACAGTTTCATTTGCCAAAATTTACAGTAATACCATCTTATTTAAAGTCTCTTCAAATCCTCTTATTTAACCTCTATGGCTATGAGTAAAAGTACAACTACGGTAATTAAGGTATTAATATATTTCCTCTATTGTGACAAATACATTATCGAGTTTTATTGTGGGTTTTTGTGAAAGTGATTTTTCAGGCTTCTGCTTCTTAGCAATATCAGAAACTACAGTGTTACACGCCTCTACATTGTTTTAAACACAATTCTGTGAAGTTATAATTTTTGAAGTCCAGGTCTTGGTCCAAGTCTTTTAAGTGGTTAAGTAAACAGTGTGGTATATAAATTTAGAAAATATTTTCATTTATTGCAATTCGTTTGGATTAACTTCTATTATTACCTTCAATTGTACATGAAACAGACTAATATTATTCAACATTACTTTAAAGAAATTTCTGCCATTGCTATAAAATATTTTAGATATGAGATTGCATTTTGGATGTTATTGATTTAAGTAATATTGCTAGTTAAATATAGTACGCTGTAACGTAACAAAAATGGCTTATAATTTTCATTGTGTGTTTTACTGAGGGTTTTATAAATTGCCTGTCCAGAATGACAAGAAGTCTTGATCATGACTGATCAATATTCATCTTACCAAGAAAAAAACTGCTAAATGGACACTAATAAATTTAAAAATGACGGTGATAAAAGTTAATAGGAGAATAATTGAAAATGTAATTGTAAAACATATTTTACTTCAGTGCCATATTTTCACCCTCACCTAGAGACCTTGGAATACATACAGAACAAGTACTCTTTCTGATTAATTCTAAATGTTAATAAGAAACTTACCTTTACTGACATTTCCTATTTTCTCATTGTAAACTCATCAAGTGTGAGAGAATGATGAGGAATCGTATGTGCAAGCTTTCCCACTGAACTGCGATGAAAGTTATCTTGGCATACTGAGTGGTTTCCAGACATTCCTGAAGAAGCCACCCAATGGGTGGCTTTGGTGGAGGACTTCAAATGATGAAGGAAGCAAATAGAAGTACAGTATGACCCAATAGCTGTCTACTGTCACCAGCCACCTGACAGCCCATACTGGGTAACCTGTTCTACCCTAGTCCTTAAAAGAAGTCAACCCACATAACTGGCCCCTCAAATTGCTGAGTGTGTCATCCCTGTGATTAATGAGGGGCCTTGGAGCAGGGAGGTGTGTAAGGAGAAAAAAGGGAGCTGTTGCCAGCTCTGACTGGAGCATGGAGGACTCCATATTGACCTTCTGAAGAAAGAACATTTTCCCAGAGTCCAGTCCAGATTGGGAAAGATGGACACAAGACTGCCCCATCAACCAAGTCTTTCTAACAAAGATCTGATGAGAAGTGGCCATAACAACTCCAACAGCAGTGGGAGAATGTCTACATTTAACCTGTATCTAGGGCTAAACTGTAGCATAAAGAGAAGAAGCTCCTCTACTCAGTAAACTTCCTCCTTTATAATGAGTGTGATGTTCATACACCTGTGAGCCAACTTGAGCCAGATGCCCTGGCTTTTACCTTTCCCAGCTTGAGCTTCTGGGTGACTCAAAACTTCCAGTGGTCTGCATACCATTGCTGGCCTATGATTCTATTCCGGTGAAACCAGGATAGTGAGAGATCCCTGGTATGCAGGAGTAGACATCCACTCCTTCCTGGAGAAGTGGTTCTGGCTCCTCTGCCTGTCAAGCCTAGATGTACTGAAGCCTAGAGGAGGAATGATATGGAGAGGCATGGCAAGAAATGAGCATATGGGGAGAATATATTTGAAAAACTAATTTGCTCTGCCAGGTCACTGAGGCCCAGACCCACAGGAGAACAAGATGACATTGAAGAGGAAGTGTTGAGGGACCATCAGGAAGTGCAGCTACTGCCTATATACATGACTCTGGCCTCCAGAAATAGGCAACAAACTTCCTGCAGAAGGGCCAGATTCATTGCTTCCCATCTCCTGTAGGCACTAGAGGCATCTGTAGTCCACAAACTTGCTTAACCTGGGCCCTCTGCGTTGAAATAGTGCAAGGTGTTTTAGACACCTGCCTATGAGTAGCTAGGATGGAGGATAGTGAATGCAGGAAACAGGCATCAATCTTGCTAGGCTGGGCATCATCTTCTGGTGATCAAAAATATCATACAGTAACACCTTCCTTTGTGACCTTCAGTGCTTCTGCCTTCCTCTGTAGAGTGAAGAAGAGGGATCTCTTCAATAGCAACTGAGGAAGAAGTCAGGTGGAGAGGACCTGACTTTCTTTGCAATATTGCAAAATTTCTCTGGCTTTAGAAGAAGTGGGCCTCCCCTTCAATGCCTATCCTCATTCCCTTTGAGTGACACAGAGGCAGAGGAGCTTCTGAAAAACTAAGGCAGTACCAGTCAAACTTGAACCTGAGGCTGAAAAATGACATAACATAGCAATCAGGTGCTTCACCAGACTGCCCAGAGGCTGGTTCTGGAGATAGCAGGCTGTGACCAAGCCCCAAGAGAAAGCAGAGTGGAATGTAAAAGCTTGGGTCTAAGCTCTGGGAGCGTGGAGAAGCACTGGCAAACACTGAAGGGTGGTCCATGGAAAGCTGCAAAGAGTGCAAATGGTGAGGAATAATCAGGCTATGGGCTAGCACTCTGAGGTTCTCCTTTGTCCCTGCTGTGAGATAGCAGATGGCTTGTTTCTGACATGAAGGTTTATGTTTTCCAAGGGGTCTACAAGAGATAGCCAGAATCTTGGAGAAGCTGAGAGCTCAGAATGCCTGTCTTGGCTAGTCCAAAAAAGGGCCACTTGGAGAAGCTGAGAGCTCAGAATGCCTGTCTTGGCTAGTCCAAAAAAGGCCACTTTTACAAGTAGGAGCACTGGAGAAAGAGAAATTGGAGAGAAATCAACCCAGTCACACAATGACACAGGCCCTGCATACATGCACTTGATCATTTCTGTCCCATTGAGGAGCGGGCAGCATACTTCCAGCTGTGTCTAACTCTTTGATGGAAACAAAATATTTCTGAAGAAAACCAAAGATAATTTCCAGATGAAGAGCTTTGGTGAGCTGACCATGGGAGATGCAGGTCAAGGGAAGTGTTTGTTCCCCTCTGTTCAGCACTGAGGAGGGGAGGCACCTGGATCATTGTGTCGATTTTGTACTCCCCAGTTAATATAAGTCAGTCAGTGACATGCTGGAGAGAGCATGTCAGAGGGACACCCAGATGAGATGGGGCTGGAGCACAGGACACCTGCAGGGAGGTTGAGATCTTTCTTTGTTCTGCAATAGGAGGAGAATATGAAATGCAGTCCTTACTGCTATCTTCATCTGCCCTGGAGGATGCAGAAAGCTAGATCCAGGCTTTACTGAGAGCTGCACAGTGGCAGGATAAGAGGTGATGGATGGAAGGTGCAATATTTAGATATTATGAATAACCTTTTCTCTACAAGAGATTTCAAACATGTGCAGGGATATTTTGAGTTCTTTGTGGAGATATCCAAAACTCAGATGGACTCTTTTCAGTTAGCCTTGTTGGACCGGATCACGTCCAGAGGTTCTTTATACTAAATTGTTGTATGACTGTATGGAAAGCGTTTGAGATGTTGTCACAGTGCCGGGATTTGATACATAAAAAGCAGGAGTGGATGGTAATGGCTAAGTTATACTTACCAGCTTACAAGCAACGGGTGACCCCACCTACTGTTTATTTAATCACTGCTGTGGTCAGGAGTACTGTGCAAATTATCTACTTTTTAAAAAGTGGTATTATATTGATTATTTTTACCTCCTTAGGAAGCATTGTTATAAAAATCTTTATACTCCCGCAAGTCTTTTAGCAAAGAGGATAAAAATCAAATTTCACAGCTGTGTTAACATTAGGACCAGACTGTTTTTAGTACATATTAAATACAAAATGTTAAAATAACATTAAAAGCCTAATTTAAGCTGACAAAGGCAAAGAAATCAGAATTTGGATGAAAAAAAAAAAAGATGAAGAGGAAAGTAGCCTCCCTCTAGACATATACACACACCAACTTTCTCAAGTTTTTTTAATAAGATTTATATTTCTTTTGGAAAAAATATAATGTCCCTGGAACTATTAGGGAACAAATAACATGGGACCTTTTCCAAAATAACCTATTGTAATTCATGATTTTCATAAATTTGAGAATATTAAATACAATTACTAAATCCTAACATACCAGATTAAAGATATTGCTTTTTATATGTTTCTATTAACTCTTTTGGAGTTTTCATATTGGGAATATTGCATAATGCAAAACTTGGAATAATATGTGCAGTTAAACGCATTTCTACAAAAGCACTTAAAGGATATTCACAGCAGCTTCTTCTCAAATATAAACAGATCTTACTCGCTGTTTATTTTGACGAGAGAAGTAGATCAGGAAGTTCAGCTAGTTCAAGTGTATTTTTAGAGAAAGACAAACTTTCAGAACGTTTTATGTTAATATATCAATGGGAGTTGCAGGGGTATAGCATGGCTAGCTTGCAGGAAATTTAGGACAAGAAAGAAATACTGTAAAAATGGTGTAAATGTTATGGATGGTTCTGTGTATCATTTCTACCTTCTAATCAGCTCTAAATGTACCTATACTTGTGATTTTTTTATTTTTTTTTTTTTTAGATGGATATAGAGCAGCTTTATCAGAAAAGGTGATACGACTGATGATTTCCTGTCTTACTTGTGCACTACAGATATATAAGCATTGTAAGACAGATTTAAATTCCTTTTGGAGTTTACTTTTATATTGTCAAGCATGTACAGAAACAGTACACACCGTATGTAAATACAAACACTACAGCTTTGGAATAGGGTATGCTAAGAAGTAGATGAAGTTTGATCTGAAGACACCAGTTACAGACATAGAATGAATCATAGAATCAAAGAATGGCTTAGGTTGGAAGGGACATCAGAGATCATCTAATCCAACCTCTCTGCCATGGGCAGGGATGCCTCTCAACTAGACTAGGTTGCTCAAGACCTCATCCAACCTGACCTTTAATACCTCCAGGGAGGGGGCATCCACAAACCCTCTGGGCAA
Organism: Todiramphus saurophagus; assembly: GCA_024582635.1. Taxonomy (NCBI): domain Eukaryota; kingdom Metazoa; phylum Chordata; class Aves; order Coraciiformes; family Alcedinidae; genus Todiramphus; species Todiramphus saurophagus. The sequence continues at coordinate 32,740 of JANIMW010006107.1, read as the reverse complement.
TCTATTCCAGAGTCTCACCACCCTTGTAATGAAGAACTTTTTCCTAAGATCCAATCTGAACTTATTTTCCTTCAGTTTAAAACCATTTCCCCTCATCCTATTGCTGGACAGTCTTGTGAAGAGTCCCTCTCCAGCCTTCCTGTAGGAACCCTTCAGGTATTGGAAGACAGTTATAAGGTCCCCCCAGAGTTTTATCTTCTCCAGTCTGAACAATCCCATCTCCCTCAGTATATCCTTGTAGCAGAGGCGCTCCAGCCCTCTTGAGTAGTGGTTGCTCGGCTTTCTCAGATACTTAGTATCTGGGAGAGGAAGCTGGGGTCTGAAGTGTCAGCCTTTGTTATCATAAGGTGAGTGACCTTTCAAAACATATGATAAGTGAAGGTCTCCTAATAATTTATCAGTACAACATTGTCTCAGAATTTCCCAGTAGATTTTAGTTATTGTGTCTTGCTGTGTCTTTTAATCTGTGGACATAACTTTTTCCTGCAAGGAAACATGTATTTTAATTTTGAAACAAAGGCACAGAATTTTTGATCAAGAGGAAAAAAGTAACTTTTAGCTTATGTTTAAAAATATGTTCTGTAATATATTCATGTGTGATAGACCTATGTTTGACATAGAAACTACGCATATTGAAAGAAAACTATATTAAAGATAAAAACTCTATATAAAAGCTAACAAATACTTCAGTATTCTGCTTCTAAGGGCTTAACTATAGTCAATACAAACTATACAATAAAAATCAGTGGATTTTGTGTATTATTCAATACAGGCCTTAGGAGATGGAAGAACTGTTTGGAAAAGAGGGAAAAGAGGTACTGAAGAGAAAAGCTATGAACCAGAAAAAAAAAAATCACCCTCCTGATCACCTGCTACTTGCCCTTGAAGGCCCATTTCTACTTGAAAATTGTTTTGCCACCTAGAAGAGGTCACTGCATGTCAGGCTCTCTCTCATGACTCTCATGGTGTTATCACAGGTTTCGTGTCTGTGCACATCAACAAGTAGTGCACTAGTGCCAGCTCTCACAGCTGCAGGGAGGACAAAGATCAATTTAGAACATCAAAAGAGATTTGTGGCTGCAAGTCCAGCGTCCCTAGCTAGTTTGTGGATTGTGTTTTTCTTAGACCATGTCATGGCCATTGTATAACGAGATGTTGGTCTATGTCAGGTAATACAGAACTGTTTGGAGATAACCTGGAAAATCTTTGCATCTAAATTTGATACTTTGGTGATTGACTTAGAAACACTTTTTTTTTTTGAACTATTAAAAAAACAGAAATCAAACCAAAACAACAGCAACGAAAAAAACCCCTAAGCCTGAAGAACAGATGATGTATATGTGAATTAATATGGAGGAGACAAAAAAATAAAAAAGATTATTCAATAGACATAGTCAATGAAAAGACAGAACACGATACTTTGCTACTACAGTAAAGTGTCTGAAAATTAAAATATTTGTATTTGCATACTCTGAGATTTATAACAACTGTGGTGTTGTTTTTGTTGTCATGCTGGTTTTTTGTTTTGTTATTTTATTTTTATTTTTTCATTTTATTTCAGTTCAGTTTAGTTTAGTTTGTTTGTTTTTGTTGTTTGTTTGGGTTTTTTTTTATTTTTCCCCCCAGAAAGTTTGGAAAAAACTAACAACCAAAAAGGGTAAATCTTCATAGCAAGGTCTTTGATATTTTTTATGTCCACATAAACATGTCTTGCATGGTCTGATATGTAGTTCAGGGTGTAGTTTTCAAAAATATCAAACATGCACATGACTTATGAGCCTACATCACTTCTCAGTTTTGACAGTTTTACAGAAATCACCCAAAGGCCAGAACAGCAATGGACACTCATACCCACTAGAACATGTATTCTACAGTAAGTTGAGCTTATGAAAGGAAACCTCATGAAGCTACTATCTCACAGGCCAAACTGCTCATCATTTGTTGGCAATACTCCAGTTCCATTTTATGGAAAACATACATACTTATCTAATCATCTCCTTTCTCTGTATTAGTACATTGCTATGTTATAATATTTCTTTTTCAAGCACAGATGTTACCACTCTTTGTCTTGTACCAAAGATGATTTTAACATATGAATCATCATATTGGCTTTGATGAAAACCTCTCTACCAGAGGATACTACCTGGTCATTCTGTGAGAAGAATAATGTCTTTTATAGCTATATATATTTTCTTGCAGGGGATTTGGATTCATTCCC
>JANIMW010006107.1:0-30422 GCA_024582635.1 Todiramphus saurophagus | reverse complement strand
TTTCTGCTTGCATACAGCCACTATATGCTTTACACAGTTTTCCCATATAATGACTCTAGAGAACAAAACACAAAATTAGGAATAAGCACCTATATGGTTGCAGTCTAGGCAATTCCTGCTGTAACCATTGCCTGCTTCCTCATTTTCAAAACTTTAACAGCAAGTCAGCAGATTTATGTTTTAGATAAAAGTCACCTAATTGCATTCCTTGGTTTGAGAAAAATAAACTTACAAAAAACTCATCTGTCTTGACTACAAAGTGAGTTTACAAAAGAACTTTAGTTCAGAAAAATACTGGTCAGGGTTCTGAATAGTTTTATTATTACAATATTTATATAAAATACTTTTAAAATTGTAAGGACTGTTTTGCCTCTTCATACGTTTGTAGAACAAATATCATCAATGGTGGTAGGAATGATATGCATGTTTGGAAAATAAATCCTTTAAAGACTTACCGAAATATACAGAACTAGAAAAAGGATTCCTTAAAGGAGAAATACACCATTAACGAACACAAGGATCTAGAGGCTTTTATTAGCAGATCACATTTTTTAACACATCAGTGGAGACACGGGTGTTAACTTTTGATGATCTCACCATGAGCTGTATAAAGCAATGTTGATATCAGATGGAAATATAAATATATGTGAACATGTCCTAAAAAAAAGAAAAAAGAAAAAAACAAAGGAAAGAAGACTGCTGGAGTCTTCTCACAATACCAATGTCTGTAAAGGCAATGAATTGACTTAAACCTATTGCGCTGAGAGATGGCATTGTACAGGAACTTGTATGTTTGTTTAAGTAAAACTATTGTTCTTGCAGATATACCCATGATCTGATTGCTTTTTTTTTTCTTTTGGTGGCACATTCTGTTACCTGCCTCTACAGAGGGCAGAACACTGAAATTAAATATTAAAGTGAGCAAATGCATTTACTTCAGCTGAAAATTCAATCACTGCAGAGATAAATACCTATTATAGTTTAAACATTTATATTTAGGCTTACTGAAAGCAAAGGACTTTGCTCTGGAAATTTCTGAATTAAAGAATATGCAGATAAGCCAATTTCTTAAGACAGAGTACTCTGCAGCTACAACTGTGTAACAGTGACACTGTAGCTTTTTAGTTCATTGTTGCTGCCTTTAAAAAAAAAAAAAAAAGAAGAAAAATTGCTACCTTCAAAACCCACACTGATAAATCCTGAATGCTGATCAAATAAGCAAATTTCCTATGTTTAGTCTGTAAAAACCATGATGGGCTCCTCTAGAACTAACAGGGTTAAAGCCTCTGAGATTCTTGTGTGAGCAAATCAGAGAGGCCAAACCTAAGAGGAAACAAGCTTGAATGCACAGTGATGTTAGTGGGAGTTGTATGGTGTGATCAGCACATTGTAGGATTGGGCTTTCTTTTTGCAATCTTTTGAGAACTAAATGAAATAAAATTCCACCAGGAAAACCTTCATAGTGTTATCCAGTGCATTGTCCCTGGAAAATCCATAGACTGTCTTATAGCACCTTTGGTCTAGATCACATATGAGTTTTACCCTTTCCGTTATGCTCTTAGCTATTGAACTCTAGATCTTTCAGTCACGTGTCAAAATTAATACTGTCTGACAGCTAAAGAATACCTTTATCATCCCTCATTGCTCACTGTCTTCATAGAAGCATACCTTTAGTCTTCACAAGAAAAAAGGAGGCTGTGATCTCAATATTTCAACACTTTTATTTACCTTATCTGTAGTATAATTAATAGATGACTGCATAAAGATCAAGGTGGCTATCAAAGAAAATGAGACAGCTTCATATGAAACTTGCTCTTATGAATCAGTCTAGGACTCTATCAAAGCATGTGTGATAATTTCATGTAAATCCCAGTGTTCTGAATCTGTATCTTTTAACCTGTACATACCATTTTTAACACACTACATTTCAAAGACATTCAAAGCTGATCTAATTTGTATTACAGAATTACATTATAATCTGCAAGCAGCACATCATACTGATTTCTTAAAATTAATGTGGAAGCTCATTATAAAGACATCTACAGAGGGCTCATGCAGTCATTCTCAAAAATACTGTGACTTAAAACAACCACATTCTGTATTTAAAGTACACCTTTTTCTAGCCAGCCAGATCTTTCTCTGAAGTCTGTATTTTGAAATTCTGTATTCTGAGCACAAACCCAAGATCAAAATATTCAGTGGCATCCAGGATTGCCATTTTTAAAAAAAAAAAACCAAACCTGAATTTTTGGTGTTGAAATATATAAAAAAGTTTTGAATTCTTTTTTTTTTTATGAGATGGTGAACTGTTGAGATTGGTCACCATAGTGGAAATGAAAGCAATTGATGGACTGAAGTAAAAAGTGTAATACTAAGTAGGGATATTGTAAAGGGAAGTGTCCAGATGTATTTCTGCTAACTTGTTTATGTGAGACCTAAGCAGACTTTTCAAAATGAACCTAGGATTATAAATTTAACAACCAGACTTTACAAAACAAACAAATAAAAAAAAAAAAGGAAAAAAAAAAAAAAGAAAAGAAAAAAAAAAGAGCATGTAGTCATTGTCATGATGAAATAACAACCTATTAGACTTAGACACTTGATTACCTGGGAATTGTCCTAGATTGTGTACAGCCACAGGCTGCACTTTTACAAGGTTCCAGGGTGAACCACTTTTTGGAAAAGAACAGCAAAATTAGTATAGACTTCCAGGCCAATCTGTTTAGATACATTATAAGTTGTAATCTGACCACTCTCTAAATTTGGTTTTAAATTAACAATGAGTCACTACACTTGAGCATTGTCCCATGCCAACATTGCTTTATTCACTATCCTCCTGCCTGTCTGCCTAAGTGAATTACATCTGCCTACTTTTATTTTCTTTTCCAGATTAGTAGGAACTACCCACACTACATGAGACAAGAATACCTAACAAAAACTAACTATAAAATATAGATGCTATAAATAGCTGAACAGCCTCAAGGTTCATCAAATAGCGAAATGGGAAAAAAAAAAAAAAAAAAGAAGGAAAAAAAGTAAAGAGATCTACCCTGAAAACACCATGGCACTTAAAGTAATTTTAATATACTGAATACTGCAACTGAACAAGATGCAATACAGGTATCAGTTTTTAATCCACAACTGTATCCAAATTTACCATAAGATAATCAGAGCACAGAGGACTCCAAAAAAGATGGATAATCACATTCCATGCCTATGTTACTTTCTAATGGAAGGACATAAAACCAGAACTTTATATCCTTGTTCTGGTTGATAACATTACTATGTGTTTTCTCAAGAATATGTCCTTACAAAGGGGAAAAGAGAAGCAATTCTATTCCTCCCCTACCAAAATACTTCCATATAAAGTACCAGAAGTCATAAACCCCTAAAGAGAATCAAAGTTTACAAGTCTGTCTAACTTGTATTAGCTACAGTTAAAGTAACTCTTGGAAATCTATAATAAACATATTACCAAGCAGACCTTTTGTTTAGACAATACCATATAGGAGAAAAAGGACTAGAACAAATATTTTTCAGTCAACTCCACAAAGATGGTTGTGTGCTGTCAGAAGAGAGAGGATTTTCAGAGTGCTTAACCCTTGACAATCAGAATCCAGTTTGATACAACTATTTACCCATTGTCTCAGAACATGGAACTTTGCATCAAGACAGAGCTGGGAACTTCAGAGATGGGGACTCCCTAGTAGCTTCCAGGCAACCAAGGAAAACCAGTGTCTGGATAGAGGAAAAACCCATAGAAAGCAGCTGACTAGGAAAGCCTGACCAAAGTGGACACATTGTATATTTTAAGGTCATCTTTCTGCCTCATCCATCTGCAAGTGGAAGATGTTTGCCTACTGTTTTAATTGTGAAAGTATCAGTGCCTTGGGTTCCCACTGCCAAAGACGTAGGTGTTTTTTACTCTTTTTGACCAGGCAGATGTTAGACTTAGGGCATTCACTAACAAGAATGAGATATGGAGTATTCATTATCAAGGCAACAGGAATAAGGACTGTACAGTGCAGAGACATGATAGCACTTTTCCTGCACCTCATAGAGGTGATCACAGCTGCAATTTTAGATTTTGTGTTCATGATTTCTATAAAAATTGTCATGAAGTTGTTGAAGATCATGGTTACATGACTGAGGACAAAATTTCACCCTTTACCTTTATTTGAAGGAGTATGCATGACAAGGACAAAGCTTGGTGTCTTAATTCTAGAGAAAGTATTGCCAACTGTATAGAGTGAAAAATGAAAACTGAAACCCATGAAAGCTCCCTATTTCACCAAAGGAGCTGGGTAATGCACTTTCTCTACAGTAAAACATAATCATCCTGAGATATATATTAATTATCGCTTAAAAGAGCAATAAATTAATGTGGTATAGAAAGAAACCTGTTACAGTGAAAACATTTTGCACTCCTTGCCAAAAAGTATTTCATAATTCAAATGACTCTTAAACAAACAGAAATCTAAAGAATGATCCCGCTGTCATGAATGTCACGAAATCTTCTGGCCTCTCTTAAGAAGCCCTGAAACAACAATTTCTATTCCACTGCTTCCCAAAAGAAAGAGTCCAAACAGAGAAATGATCCCTGCTAACAACAAGTACTGAACTGAAGCTACTAGTGATGTTTCAGCTTTGAGTGCATGCCTTGTTTTTCAGGAAATAACTTAAATCCAGTACAGATTACAGCTAAGAAATAAAAAGCAGAACCACATCTGGTTGTCACATCTGTGCAAAGCAAAGCTTACTTTGTTTGGCTTGTCTGATTTATGAGTATATTTAAATCATCTCAAGGCTATTTAATTTCTCATTTGCATAAAGGAAGCAACAATATTGTATCATTTTTAATTGCTATAATGTGCAAACAGATTTTGTACTATGTCACTTCACTGTACTATCTTCGAAGAATATCTAAACCAAGAGGAAACCGTGCACAAATATATATTTTCCCAATTTCAAAATAAACCATAAACCTTGCAAATAAATAAAATATGCATTTAAACCCACAACTATTGCAAGCTATAAAATTATATATTATACTATATAATACATAATACATTTTTTATTTAAAAAAACAATATTAAAAAGTATTAAATCAAATGAGGAAAAAATGTTATCTCCTTTTTATAAGAACAAGCCTTGGTCAGACCTTCAGTTTTGTAAATGAATTACATGGATTAATGGGTTTATTGTAAGGTAATGAACACATTAAATTACAAGCCTTAAAATGAAGCTGTCAGTCAAATTCAGTGATAAAAATTGAGATCTTTTTTGTTTTTTACAGCGTTGACTGTGGAAATAAAAAATCAAAATGTTTTAATCTGAAATTCCACTTGAAATACTTTTCCCAAAATATTAAGCTTTACTTCAAAATATATTTTTTTGTAACTACCTTGTTACTGTTTACATTCACACTCTATCAAACACATAACATTAATATTATATACACTTCATATTTTTATGTACATGTTATTACTAATACTTATAAGTATTATTACTAATACTTATAAGAAGGCCAAGGCGAAGCTTCCAAGACCCTGGTGTATTACTGAGTTTAAGTCAAGCTCTGCATGCATCCAGAAATCTCTCATGGCTTTTTTAATGGTATCATGGATTTAGTTGCATAGATGTCACAGTGGAAAACTAAGTTTTTCTCTTGCAGTTACACTTTCAATTAATTTTTGCACACATATCCTGCTTCAATAAATCACTAAAGCACGGAGACAACTACACAAATGCTTCAGTCCATCCTTATCAACAAAGGTCAAAACAAGAGCAGGACACAGTGTAGTGGACGAAGTTCATTAACTGCCTCACTGAAATTAAGGAGAGTATACATATGCATAAAACCAAACAAATGGTCGCGGAAGAAATATATTGATCATTTAATCTGTATTTTAAGTAGAAAAGATATCAAGGAAAATGTTAAGACTGGGAGAAGAAGCACAAAGCTTCACAAACAGAAAATAGCCATTTATAATATTGCAGAAATTCAGACTGCTGATTACAAAGAGACTGAAGAAAAGCATAAAAGAAAAACAACATAAAATTCATACATCACGAAATACAGTAAATGCAGCTACAACACGCTGTAAATGAATTAAATTGTCAGTTTAACAGAAAAACCTATGATCTTCTTTGATTAGTATTAGCTTGTTATTCATATTTTGTGATGGGAAAATGCTAAAAATTATTTTAAAATAAACTGTATAATGTGGAGGTTAGATCAACAATGACTTTTAGATGTCATAAATCATTACTTCTTCGAAGAAACAGGAAAAGGAAGATCACATCATAGTTACTCAAACAGACAATGTACACTCTGACAAAAACCCCTTGGGATTTATACAATGTCATTTATAACAGAAACCCCACGTTTAGCAATAATTTCTTTTTTTTTTTTTTTTAAAAACATGTTTTCTCATACATTATGAGACAAAAATCATGTACATAATATTGTTTTGTGATGGATTCACTAGAAAAGGGCACACAACATTTGCATATTTGTTTAATTCACACTGCAAACACATTCTATCCCATGAGCCTCGTTTCTCTAATTCTGTAATGTTGCTTTCATTCCCTCCATGCTCCAGCAAAACTGTGTTGAAAGAATATATTTAAAAATGCTAACAATTTAGCAAACCCACTCCAATAATTTGAAAGTATGTGGACAATTTTGAAAAACATCAAGATAAAGCAATTAGGTTTAAGAGAGTTGAAACCCATACAGTTATTTTATGCAATATGTTCTTCATGTGAATAGTTGTTTTATTTAGCTCAAATTAAACATGTGGAATGCTTGACAATAGACATGGACGACATTTGGACCAGATTAAAATCGTATTGCCTTACAAAATCAGATTCAGACTGGAAATGGAAGATACAGGTTATGTAATTCAGAAATGACAGACATCAATTTCTAGTGTGACACAGCTGTTGTATTTAGTTCTGTTCTGAAGTACTGCTAATTGCAAATTGGTAGAATCTTTTTCCAAGTGCCAAGTTGTCTTTCACAGAGAAAATGGTTAAAATAATAATACCACAAGCATCAAAACACACAAAAGCTGACCTGTTTAAAATGGTCCTCGAGCAGTTCAACTTTTAGAATGCTCATTGTAAAAAACACTAAAGACTGAAAATTAGAGTGATAACAAAGCTGCTCCTTGAAATTTCAGATATAATGTATCTTTACTGATAAAAGCACATATTTACATATCTTCAAAGACCTCAGAGATAAAAAATTCCACCTTCATGTAAATAAGTATCATCATTAAGAATGCAGGAAGAATATATTGCATATACCTCTGAACTGTAACCTCTCTTATGCAGGAACCACCCAGTTTTCTGTTCTTATGTAACATCTAACATAGCAGGGCTTTGGTTTTGGTTAGTTCATGACAATACAATAATAAACATGATTAAATTAGAATAGTGAGACAAAGTCAGAGATTTTGGTTCGCTTTGATTTAGAAGAGGCAGGAAAGTTCCTATTCTGACAGTCAGTCCAATTCCAGTAGAGTGCTTAAGCACTACTTAAACTGTGGGACTTTAGGGAAACCTTCCTGTTACACAGATCTGGTATTTGCCTTTTGCACAGTGATGAATTGCACCCATCTTATCATTCCACCTTGAACTGTTTTTGTCTTTCCATCCTGTCTGTGTCGTCCCTTCCCCCAACCCTTCAGCAGTTGGGCAGATAGATGTACAAGGAAATTGAAGTTATCCAGCCCATTTCCTTGATCTCAGGCTGGTTTAACCTCACTTACGGTTTTGAAAATGTTTGCCTAATGTGATTTTAAAAACTAATATTTCTAATGTCTCATAGGGAAATCTATTCCTGATCTTATATGGTCTTCCCACTAGGAAGTTTTATTCCTGGCCTGGAGCTAAATTTGTTCTCCTGGTTTAAAGCCTTTATTTCTTCCCTACCCACACACAGTGTGAACAACTTAGTCATTTGCTCTTCTCAGTCACGTTTGCACAGAAGATACTTATTACTCTGGATATTTTCCTCAAACTAAACAATGCCAATGTTTCAAAGATTCATTTTAAATACCATCTCTCAGCCCTCTTACTGGTCTTCATTGCCTTCTTATAAGCCTTGTTTGAATAATGTCCCGTACTTGAGACAGGACACCACTCTGTCTGAGGCCTTATATGTTCTGGGAAAAGGCACTTACTTATCCCTCTTCTGATTCACTAGTGAAAATATGATTTTCCAAAACATTTCAGCACATTCTAGTTCCTGGTTTTCTGTTTTACAACTGTATGTATTTTTTTGACAAGAAGACTCTGTATCTTACCTACATAGAAAGGCTTTTCATTTGTAGAAGAAAATGAGACACATTTGACTACTATGTTGGCTTTTGTTTATGTCCATATTATCTTCCCCCTTTCTACAAATTTTGTAACTCATTTGTTTAAGTGAAGTTAAACTGATGGCTTGTATTTCCTATTTTCCTCCTTCACTTTTAAAGGTGGATATTACTTGTCCTATATTAGTCTTCTGAAACATCATATGTTGTCACAAGTTTTCCACAAGGATTTCTAATGCCTCTGACATTAACAAAATTATTTCTTAACATATTTTCAAGTGAAAATGCGCATGTTCAGATGACTTAGAATTGTGTAAATAGTTTTAGCAATCTTGGTCTTATTCTTACACTTCTATAGTGCAGAACACTACATCCTTTTGTCATGAGCATTAACTGCATTGCCTGTTTGACTGAACTTGACCCTTTTAATGAAGACTGGAGCAAAAAAAGGTGTGAAATTCACTTTTAGTTTCTTGATATCATGCATTGATAGCTTCCTACTCCCTTGAGAAGCAGCCAGTCCTTTTGCTTCCATATTTACTACTTACGTCTCTTGCCAGCAGTCACACCTTTGAGCCAGGGCGCAAACCCTGTCTCTTCTATTCTTTTCCTCATGCTCCAACTGTTCTTTTAAGCTCCTTCATAAATTACCTAGTTCCTACTACTCTATTCTTGATTCTTAAATTTTAAGTGATTAAAAACCTTACTAATTCCACTTTCTATGCTTCATCTACCACAATGTAATTTACACTTCTGCCCTTGATATAATTTTAAAAGCAGTAGCTAAGTTTGCAGAACTCTTTTTTTACCTCACTAGATTAATTTTCCATAAAAGTTTACTTACAAAGCTCTGAGTTTATTTGAGTTTGCTTTCATACATTTTTTTTTCGTCTTAATATTCTGTCTTCCCTCACCTTTTCCTAAAAAATGTAGATATTAATTCAATTCTTTCCTGTTGGTTAGAAGTGAATCCAGAAAGTCCTCCTTCCCTGCTTCTTGTTCTCTTCACTATTTGTATTCCAAAAAGATCTGAGACATTTAGTTATTGCTTTATTTTTTTTTTTTCATCAGATCTCTGAGTAAAGGCCACTGTCACTATAAAATTTTCAGGTCATTCTGCTCATTGTTAAGAAAAAACAAGCTGCCTCAATTACTTAATTTTCTTAGGGGCTGAAAATAAGAACATCTAATAAACAAAGATTTGGGGCCACAATTTTCCATCTTATGAGAGGTCTGTGTTTCCTTTACAACCAAAAGTGCTTGTCAGAAATGGTATTTGACAGCTTCTACTGCTCTCTCTCCCCTCTACACATTGATTTTCACCTTGTACAGTACTTTAGCTTCAATTAGGCACAAGGTGTTATGCCTGAGACCACTTACCCATCAGAGAGGCTACAACCAACCACTGCTTTGGAGACCAAGGACAGAAAAACTGATTTGGCTGTCAGACACACTGAAAAAGGTTTTGTGGTAGCTGCAGGCTAAGAACATGAACTATAAGCAGTGTAGTTATGAAGTAAGTGGAAAACAAACTCCATGGTTACCCTGCTCCCTCATTATGATCAGATCACTTGGCACATCACTGCAGAGAACTTTACTTTGGAAAAAGACTATATTTTTTCATGAGTAGTTCAATAAAAGAAACTATTTTATGGAGCCAGGAGATGGTTGAGGGGGTCATAAGGAAATAATTTGTTTTTATTTTTCTTTAGAAATTAATTGAATTTTTTATAGCAATTTACAGCAAATTCCTGCACATTAAATACAAAGCACTAAACCAAAAGTTAAAACCAGTATGTATTAGTATTTTTGGAATGAAAATTAAAATGTGCTGCCACTTTTGCAGTCCAAATCATTATATTTTATTGCTTAGGTTAACATTGTGCTATAAAATATAGTAAATAACTGTTAAAAGCAGTCATTTGCTCAGAGTTATTATAAGTTTAATTTTGTGAATGGTTCAACCCACCATTATTTTTTGTTCTGTATGCATGGAAAATTTTTGAATTTTACTACTCAGCTCTTAACTCTGCTCTGTCATACTGAGGGAGAGTCCATGTTAAGAAGTCAGCCTTAAATGAGCCAACAACTATTGTGTTTGATGTCACTGCTTCACTCCTAGAAAACTGTACGTGGTAAATATATATTCCTATTTTTAAACTATTACCTCATATGGGAAATCTGTGTTTGGTCAGAAATCCTTCTTAGCCAAGGAAGCTGGCAGTGTCCCTTTTTTCTAATCAGTGTTATATACCAAGAGTCTCAGTATGAGATAATAATCAGCTCCAACTTCTTGCTGAAACCTCTTAAAGGTCCAGTCTTTCACATCTATTCTTAATCAAGTACAAAAATGATAAGAGCTTACCAGCCATATTAGGATTCTGGAACATTCTGAACATATATAAGCAGACTGTTAAACAAAGGAATTAAATATTAGGATTACAGGTGTTCTTAGCTGAAATGTTGCTGGTGGTGTGTATAAATCAATTTAAAGAAATCTTTTTCACAGCAGTGTTGAACAGATGTCCAATTTTTTAAGCACTCCACTTGAACTTCCCTGATTAATCAAACTTAGACAAACAAGTGATGTCCACCATTTCTCTGATAATTGCCCTTTCTCTTCCTGATTTAGGACAACAACAGATTTCTTTTTTCTCTTTAATTCAGGTTTATATATAAATGTCAGATCTCTTTGGTTTTGCTGTTGTTGTTGTTGTTTGTGTTTTTGGGTTTTTTTACATAGAGTGACCAGTTTGTAGACTTATTTCCTTTTTTTCTCTCCTCATGATATAATTACCAGAGCTGTGAGCCTATTAAACTTAATGTCCATCCTCTGTCATAGGATGGAGTGGTTTCTCCTATGGGATATATGTATCTTGGGGCAAGTGGTCTAACTTATTTTCTCCCTGAAGCATGACATTAAAATCCTCTTCAGTTGTTATGATCCTAGCCCTGTAGGACTTGAGATGTTTCACAAACTTCCCTTGGCACCCTGGTAAACTGTAATCCTTTTCAATTCTATTCACCCAAACACTTTACATATTCCCTTTTGTGCAAATAAGCTCTCCACCATAGGTGGTTTGTTTCAAACACATGTACTCCTGCTTGTGTCCTTTCTTTTAGTGTTTATATTGTGATTTCTGCTACTGTGTTGGCAGCTGTGCTGTCATCTTTAACACCAAGAAGAGCTCCATTTGCTTTGAGGCTCAGTGCAGATGGTAACCTTGTGAAGAAATTGTCTCACTATTCGTGTGACTACAGGACCAAGTGAACCAATGTACAAGTGTATGTCAGAGCCTAACATTTCTAAATACAGGCAATTGCTTTTGTCATATGTTTCATAATACTTAAAAAATCACTTTTCAAACCAACTTACTGCTTGCTAAGACAGGTCATATTTGCTCTGTCTCACAGTTTTTCTCCACTTATGAATTTTGCATTAAGAATTGCAGAGTATTTCACTAAGTAGGGAAATTTTTTATACATAACATCAGATTACCTGGTGGTGAGATTATATCTATATATATGCATAATGTAGATGTGTAAAAACATCTCATTGACTAAGGAAGCTTTCCATTTCACAGGCAGGAGGCTGAGCCGGTGAGCAGCTATGCAAAAATTGGCTGTGTGACAAGTCAGTGACATAGGCTTCCATGAAGGAGGCAAAGTTTTAGACAGATCCTTCTTTTGTTGTTTTGTATTAGCAAGTTTAAATGCCTTTGTGCTCAACGTGCTGTTTACTATGAATCCAAATCCATTCACTTCACATTGACTAATTAAATTATGTATTTAGGTGCTTCAAATCCTTCAATTGACCTTGTAAATCCCATTCCTGGAGCTAGGTGCCAAAATTAAAAAGTTGTGGATCTGAACTTTACAAAAGAAATTGCTTTTATGATTTTAGACCTTCAGCTTTGACCTCTTGATAACTTTCTGTCTTGGGCATCTTTCATTTTGTGTTTGGTCCATTGGCTAACCGAAGAACACTATCATGATGAATTTCCTTCACTTAACAAATTCAAGTTAAATTAAAGCATCACTGTCATACACTTTACAGAAGGATAAAAAGTAATATATATATATATATATTTTTTTAACACAAAAATGCCTGTTATACGGGAAGAGGTATTATGTGAAAATCCCACGTAAGGATACTCAAAATTTATATATGTTGCTTAGTTACAATAAATATATAGGTAAGAAGGTACTAGGAAGAATTAGTTTTGCATATAAATCAACTGCCTGTGCTGTGTTGTTGGAGAGGCAAGTTAAAGCAGGGCCTATTTGTACAGGAATAGTCATCAGTGGACACATCACAAGGGAAGAGCTACAGATGTCATCTCTCTGGACTTCTGTAAGGCTTTTGACACAGTCCCCCACAACATCCTTCTCTCTAAATTGGACAGATGTACATTTGATGGGTGCACTGTTTGGTGAATAACAAATTGTTTGGATGGCCACATCCAGAGGAGAGTGGTCAATGGCTCCATATCTAGATGGAGATCAGTGACAAGTGGTGTCCCTTAGGGGTCCATAGTGGACTAGTACTGTTTAATATTGTCATCAATGACATGGACAGTAGGATCAAGTGCACCCTCAGCAAGTGCAGATGGCACCACGCTGAGTGGTGTGGTTGACATGCCTGAGGGAGAGGCTGCCATCCAGAGGGACCAGGACAATCTTGAGAAGTTAGCCCATGTGAACCTCATGAGGTTCAACAAGACCAAGTACAAGGTCCTGCACTTGGGCTGGGGCAAATGCCAGTATCAATATAGGCTGGAGGGATGACAGGATTGAGAGCAGCACCGCTGAGAAGGACTTGGGGATACTGGTGGGTGTAAAGCTGGACATGAGCTGACAATATGCACTCGCAGCCCAGAAAGTGAACTGTATCTTGGGCTTCATCAAGAGAAGCATGGCCAGCAGGACAAAGGATGTGATTCTGTCCCTCTACTCTGCTCTGGTGAGACCCCATGTGGAACACTGTGTCCAGCTCTGGAGTCCTCAGCACAGAAAAGACATGGACCTGTTGGAGTGGGTTTAGAGGAGGGACACAAAAATGGTCACAGGGCTGGAACACCTCTCTATGAAGAAAGGTTGAGAGAGTTGGGGTTGTTCATCCTGAAGAAGAGAATACTCTGGGGACACCTTATTGCAGACTTTCAGTATTAAAGGGGGCCTATAAGAAACATGGGGACAATGTTTTTAGCAGGACCTGTCGCAACAGGACAAGAAGAAATGGTTTTAAACTAAAAGAGAGGAGATGTAGACTAGAGATAAGGAAGAAATTTTTTATGATGAATGTTGAAACACTGGAATTGATTGTCCAAAGAGGTGGTAGACACCCCATTCCTGGAAACATCCAAGGTCAGTTGGGACTGTACCCTCAGCAACTTGGTCTAGGTGATGATGTCCCTGGTTGTTGTAGGGGGCGGTTGGACTAGATGACCTCTAAAGGTCCCTTCCAACCCAAACTATTCTGTAATTCTCTTTGGTCTAATAACAGAAGTTTTCATATTCTTCAAAGGTAAATTCAACCATGAGCAAAGAGTGTATTCACAGATGATGTGTCACTTAAAAATAGCACTTCAGTTCTCTGAGTAGGTATAATTTCACTGCAGATACTATAAAGGACTTTAGTCCTTATATGGGGCTTAATATTTCATTAATGAATAAATTGTTAACACTGAGACTTTCTTGGTGAACCTCAGACTTTAAGATTCCTGTGACAAACTGCAAGATTTCTGAAAGAAGATCTTGACCACAGCCTCAAAAAGATAGATATACACAGGCATAGCTGTAGAGGCATGAATATACACATATCACCAGACTTCAAGGTCAGAAGAAAATATTTATGTGAATTTCATTGAAATAAATATTCAAGCACCCTGTTTACCTCTGAACAAAGTACATTACTTCCAGTTCTAGATGTATATCATATGTCAACTTCTGAGGAACAAAGAACACTAGAGAAACAAGGAAAGCATCTGAAATATTTCTGTCCAAGAACAAAACTGGAATTTAGACATAGAAAAGAGCTAAATCAGAATTTAGAAATCTAATTCTAAAATTATGTCCAGACATGCTGAAAAGCCTCCCCAGTTTTCACTGAACCTCCAAAGCACCCAAATTCTAAATTCAGATTTCATTACTACTTTCCCAGGTAACTACAGTCCTGCTTCTATTGCTCTGCCTGGAGCCATCTTGATGGTGATGAGTAAGCAAAGTGCCTGGAGAGGAAGATGCATTGCAAGGATCTACTTCATTCTTTTACTTCTCTTGTTAGCATGGTATTTCACACAGGGTCATCATTTAATCTACACTGTTTGTTTACCGTTTCAGTAAAAGTTTTCAACCTTTTAAAATTTTTCTTCTCTCACCTGTAACATCATCTATGCAGACACTATGTTTTGGGATTTTTAAAACTTTTTTTCTGTCCTTATATGTTTCCCTCCATGTATAGACCAGTAGTATAGTGCTATACTTCATTCACATTGAACTATCCTCTAACGTATGCTGATTTAAAGTCTGCTTCAGCTCTTCCATGTTCAAAGTGAGCAAGTGTTCTCTTTTGTACCCAGAAGACAAATGCCAACAACCTGGTGTAACTGCCCTTGATGCTTGACCTGTGTATTGAGAGTTTGTTATAGTGTCTCTCAGAAGAACTATAAAGAGAGATTATCTCAGTTGCTTCATAGTCTATATGTATGCCTTAAACTAAAACCATCTCTCTGACAAGAAAATAAATTTATGTAGCTGCATGAATTGTGTTGAAGCGTTATTGTTTGAGGCTTGTGTTCAGGGCTTCACTGCCAGAGACATGATAATATAATACATGGCTAAGGAGGGAACTTTGTTTTTCTTGCAGCCTGAGTAGCAAAGTCATTAGTATGTTTTACAGGCAAAAACCAGAACAATGTAATCAGCTCCTCACTTCTAGGTAAAGTAGAAAAAAAGGGGTTTTTTTTGCTGTTTTGTTCAGAAATATGTCAGTTTGAGAATTCTGTGTTCCTTTGATAAGTTAGAAATTTTGGGATGGGTGAGACTTCAAATGTGACTTTTATTTTCCTCTGCTACCACAAGAGAAACGGGTCTGGCATTCCCTGTTATGTCATGGGGAAGAAATGACAGGAAAGGGAAAATGTCTCTCTTTTCTCTTTCTGTCAGCCATGGGAGAGAATGTCTGCTATGGAGCCTGGCAGGACTTTTTTCTTTAAATGTGCTTGTATAATTGAGTTTGCTCTGACCCTTGTGATCTGAAAAAATTATTTGTAACATTGTTTTGGTCCACCTTTTTTTTTTTTTTTTTAAATAGAACTTCCAGGTGAGCTGACCATGCTTTTAAGGTACATTTCAATAGTGACAGATGCATATTCTCTGGCAGAATATTGTTCATTCAGAATTCCGCTGGCCTGCTCTCATTGCTACC
Source organism: Todiramphus saurophagus (assembly GCA_024582635.1). Taxonomy (NCBI): domain Eukaryota; kingdom Metazoa; phylum Chordata; class Aves; order Coraciiformes; family Alcedinidae; genus Todiramphus; species Todiramphus saurophagus. The sequence goes on along the minus strand of JANIMW010006107.1, from coordinate 14,666 downwards.
TCAGGTGGAGTTACATCAGTGCATAAACAATGGTTAGGACGTGTTCATGTGATGTTCCCATTTCCCACAAATAAAACACAGGATGAGACAATCCCTAAAGACAGAAATTGCTCACTGAACAAAATTAATACTTCAGCTTTCACAAACAACAGGCTTAACAACTAGAGATCCAGAGTCCTGTGAGACTGTGAAACTGTACAGAATTTGTATGGGTAGGGGGATGTAGAATGAATATGTCCTAGTAAGTCCTCACAGGATTTTTAAGGACCATATGCACGTGTAAGGGTTTGTCCTGCTTTCTGAAGGCACAGAAATTTTAATAACCTCTGCCTCCTGCTACCTGATCACAAGAAAGTGATCGATGATATGTAGGGAAACAATGTTAATTTTGAGCAGAAATGTACAAACTGAAAGTGGACGTAATAGAAAAGTTTGAAATGATACAAGAAAATGAAAAAGCATTCTACTGAGACTGGTGTCCTACACCATTGCTTGTCTCTAACACTGGCAGTGAGTGATGATATTTAGCCAGAATATGTGAGTTTGGCCACCTGCCTTTGCATTGTACTGGGATTCAAAGCTGTTGGATTCATGATACATATGGATTTGGGATAGAGTATACATCCCTGCACATTCTTTCTAGTATCCATTTCACAGAATCACAAAATGGTAAGGGTTGGAAGGGACCTCTGGAGATCATCTAGTCTAATCCCCCTGGTAAATCATGCTTATGTAAAGCAGGTTGCCCAGGATCATGTCCAAGCAGATTTTGAATCTCTCCAGAGAAGGAGACTCCAAAACCATTCTGGGCAGCCTGTTCCAGGGCTCTGTTACCCTCACAGTAAAGAAGTTTTTCCTCATGTTCACATGTAACCTCCTGTGTTCCAGTTTGTATCTGTTGCCCCTCGTCCTATCACTGAACACCACTGAATAGAGCCTGGCCCCATCCTCTTGACATCCACCCTTCAGATATTTATGAACGTTAAGGTACCCTCTCAGTTTTCTCCAGGCTAAACAGCTCCAAGTCTCTCAGCCTTTCCTCCATTTTCCCCTCATTCACAATGAATGGAGAGGTGCTCCATTCCACTAATCATCTTCATAGCCCTCTGCTGGACCCTCTTCAGTAGTTCCCTGTCTCTCTTGAACTGTAGAGTCCAGAACTGGACACAATACTGCCCAGTGGAAAAGCACCTTAGAGTGTTGGTTAACAGCTGGCTGAATATGGCCAAGAAGGCTAACAGCATCCTGACTTTTGTCAGACAGAAATAGCGTGTCCAGCTGAACTAGAGAAGTGATCATGTCCTGTATTCAGCATTGGTGAGACCACACTTTGAATACTGGGTTCAGTTTTGGGCTCCTCACTACAAGAACATTGAAGTGCTGGAACATGTCCAGAGAAGGGCAGTGAAGCTGGCATAGGGTCTAAAGCACAAGTCTTCTGAGAAGCAGCTGAGGAAGCTGGGGTTGTTTAGCCTGGAGAAAAGGAGGCTCAAGACAAACCTTATCACTCTACAACTACATGAAAGGAGGTTGTAGCAAGATGTGTGTCAGTCTGTTCTACCAAAAGACAAGCGATAGGACAAGAGGAAATGGCCTGAAGTTGCACTGGGAGAGGGGTAGCTTAGATATTAGGAAAAAAATTCTTCATTGAAAGGACTATTAAGCACTGGAAACAGCTCCCCATGGAAGTGGTTAAGTCACTATCCCTGGAGGTATTTACAAGATACGCAGATGTGGCGATTAGAGACGTGGTTTAGTGGTGGATTTGGCAGTGCTGTGTTATTGATTGGAATTGATGATCTTAAAGGTCTCTTACATGATCAATTCTATGATTCTCCGATTCTATGAAAAAAATCACTATCACTGAAAGTCCAGCTCAGCATTATTTCCTGGAAGATATTCCTTCAATACTTTTTTGCTTTCTTCAAGTAGTTTTAATAGAGAGATGTATTGATAGTAACATTCATTGATATATAGAACTTACAAGCAAATATTGAAGAAAGATTTTAAAATTCACATGCCTGAATATCTGGACACTACAGCAGAAATTTCACTCATCTGACCTAGAGCAGAAATAAATTTAGTTAACTATTTGGTCAATTATGACCCTATAATTCCCTAATATTTCATATTTCCAATTAATTCTTTGAGAATAAGATACAGCCACGAATGAATCACATGAATAATTAATTGATTAATTTCAAATAAATAAATCTGAGAAAATTATGAACTGTTCCAGACAATTTGCCAACAGAAAAAGGAAAAATTTATCTTATAATTTATTTACTATGAATAATTCTCCGAGCTCTACATGAGTCATTGGTGCTCTGAGCATCCATTATTTATATGCTTTGTTGTTTGTTTTTAGTAAAATCACTAAAGTTAGAAATGGGAAATTATAAGGTTGTTCATTCTAACACATCAGCTGAAATTTCAACCAGTCTGTCTGCCATCTTTCAGAATTTCATCTGTCTAAATTTCAGCTGTGACCACCGCAAAATCATAGCCTCAATTCCTTTTCCCTTTGGTCTCTGCCCACACCAAACCCAGGCTACTTTACTCACTGAATTCAGGCAGAATGACACAGGAACTTTTCATAATTATAAAGAAAATCTTGGCAGTTGATAAAATAATAGCTGTAATTTACATAGATATTAAGCATGCCAAATTGCTACCATTGTTACCTCAGAAGAAGGAAAATTTCATCCAGTATTTCACTAGATGGCTGTACCAAAACAGTCCTGCCAATTTTGCATAACCAAGGCTTTATTTATGCATTCCTACTTAGGCACACATTATAAATTGAATTATGGATAGTAGACTCTGCACACACATAAAATTTCTTCTCAGTCAAACTGAATGTAGGAAAAAGATCATGACATCTGCTATGCTAAAAGATAATTGAAGGTGGCAACAGCTTAATGAAATTAAATGATCTAGTTCCAATTTTTACTCCTTCTTGGTCCCTGCCAGGGCACTGAGGAGCTGCATAGGTGACACTCTCAGGACCAAGCCCAATATATTCCAAGAACATAATTCTGCTCTGCCATCTTGGTTGTGAACAATGTTACTGGGAGACATCCAGGGCTGTGCCTGTCTTTCTCTTGGCCTTCTGTTGTGATACCACCACTGATAAAGCTCCTTCCCCAATACCACAGTGTTTTTCTGATTCACTGACTCATGTGCCAGATTTAGGGTCCTTGAAGGGCTATCTTAGAAATGTGACTAGTAGAAATAGTGGTAGAGGAACAGTGTAAAAGATTAATGGGTCAGGTAAAAGTCTTTTCCCAGTAGTAGATGTGGATTTATTATGTGACCCTCCATATAGGTGTTTTCATGGTTCATGACTGCATTCAGGATGAAGGCTTGACCCCTGTTCCCTGCTCCCATCTCCACAGAGGTTGCTTTCATTCCTGTCATTTATCCTGAGGCAGCTACCAAAACGATTACATCAAAACATCTGTACAGGGGCCTCCAGGATTGTTTACAGTGCCACGTTTAAACAAATTATCCACCAACTCTGATGCCAGATGTCATCCTCCTTCTATCTCATCTCATGTCATGTCACATCACATCACATATTTCTCCCACAGTAAGCATCTCTGCCTGTGAACCTCTCATTCTTATAGTGATTATCATTTTGTGCCAAAACAAAACCTCTCAGTCTTGGGGTGGTGGGTACACGAGGAAATGTGTATGAATAAGAGGCTCCCTCTCCCTGTCAGCCTCCAGCTCATCAGATGCTACCTCATCCAGGCAATCTTTCTCTAGAACTAAGTAGAATGCTTTTTATGGTGAACTTTACTATGAAGTCAATCACTTAAGGTGAATTTTCTTTCATTAAAGCCACCCACACAGGCACAAACCTGCACTGCCAAACTAGGCTTCTATTTAACACTGGAGATATACAAAACCAGTCAAGTACAGATCATTGGCTTTGTGATTATATATTAGTCAATTTCAATATAATTCATGATTACACACTGGCCAAAAACAGTTTCAAGAAGCCTAATAAATACAACCTGCAGTAATAAGAATGCTCTGTTGCCCAGTCACTTAGAATTATTAAAATGAGATTCTTAATTCTTTGAAGTGAGAAATGCAGGTAAACTATTCAAAGGATGCTTGGCAAGGGATTTCTTTATTATTATTATTACCTTACCGAGTGAGATGTCTGCATTTGTGCATTTTTCATGGTCTTCATCTGAATCCAGATTCCAAATGCTCTGTCAAGATTTAAAATCCAGGAAATAAGTCCATTACTGTTCTCAGTAGGTGCCACTTATGTGCCTCTGCATTGCATCTGTCAAGACGAAAGGGCAATCAAAAAAGTGTTTGGCTTCATCCATACAATGTTTCTACATGGTGCAGAAAGGAAATTCTTAGGCCAAAGTGGTAAACTAGATACCAGCTATACCAAGACCCCTAAATAATAACTTCTCTGAGGAAAATTCACACATTACCATGCACATTGCTCTCCCAAGAGAATGTTCCAGTTTTAGTAAAGACAAAAAATACTGACTTGCAAAGGACCTAATGAAAAACACAGGAATCCAGCTCACAGGTTTTGATTAACCCTCTGTGTTAATAGCCTGACACTAAGTAAATTGATTTTTAAATTTTATCTGTCATCTGATTTATAAATATACATATGCATAAATATATTTATATACATATGTATATTTATTTGATCCAGAAAACAACTATTTCAAATGCATTCAGAACTAAGCTATGATCACTGAAAATTACCATAGCAATTTAAGGTCAGCTTTGTGCTACTGTATGGGGAAAATTATCCATTTTGCTTAATATATTAATTCTTAGAATCACAGTTTTTTTTTTTTTTTTCTGAGCACCAGTACGTATTGCAGACTGAGGTAGATATAAAGCAAGAATAAAAAATTACATAAATTTATCTCTTTTAGTATCCAAATTAAACTACAGGAAATCTTACTGTTCTCTAACAGGTTTCCTTATAATCATAAATATTTATTGGCACTTTAGTAACGTATTGTTTTCCTGTGCTTATGGCTCCAGAGCTTTAATCCTTGATCTGACATTTTTGCATTCTGAGTGTCCAAATTTGTCTGATTTTTTTCCTGGTATGAAGCATGACAAAAGGAAGTTGAGATAGGAAGGTGAATCAAGGGAGGTTATGGAACTGAGTAGCCACCCCAGAAAGTGAAGCTATGCTTTTCCCCTATTAAGAAATGAATGAAACTATTTTTTTTTTCCCACCTGCTAAAAATGAATGTGATGATTCTTTCTGTGATCATTTCTGCAGCTAGAGTCCACTTTCTTTGAAACAAAGACTTCAAGTTGGGAAAAATATAATTGTGTCAGATATATTCTTTTGCCAATCCCATTAAAACCTGCTCAGATTTGACTATGCTTTTACTCTTGTTACAAAATTACATTTTTCTGTTTTCTGCTGTTTTCTGGCAAATATCTGTGAAAAGCATCCCATTCTTATTTATAGATGGGGGGACAAAAGTCTCCACATATACCTGTGGTTTGCCTTGACAACGTTCCATGCATAGTCTAGGCCAGCTCATCAGCAGGAGAGGGGCAATAAAAGCATCAAAATAATGCTATGGAATAACAGGGGAGGAGTAGTTCACTACATATTTTGAAAAACTAAAAAATTACAGGCAAAACTATGCTGAAAAACGTTATGAAGCCTGTGAAGTCGAAAACTGAACAGTTGGGTACCTGCCACACTATAATCCATATACTTTATGACACAGAACTCACAAAGCAGTTGCACAACTAAAAAGTTAACGGTGGCCTTATATTTTAACATTTGACTTCAGCATTGGCATCTAGCATCAAGGCGTCAACCTCCATTAAGCATGCAGGGAAAGCTGGATATACGGATAGTGATCAGAAGCCTGCAACTGTGGAGACAGGCCAAGAGAGTTGGGGTTGTTGAGCCTGGAGAAGAGAAGGCTCTGGGGTGAACTTACTGCAGCTTTTCAATACTTAAAGGGGGCCTATAAGAAAGCCGGGGATGATCTTTTGGGCAGGGCCTTTTGCAATAGGACAAGGGGTGGTATTTTTAACTACAAGAGGGTAGATTTAGGTTAGATATAAGGAGGAATTCTTTAACAATAAGTGTTGTTGGCTCAGGTTGCCCAGGGGGGTGCTAGAGGCCCCATTCCTGGAAACATGCAAGGTCAGATTGAACTGGACTCTGAGCAACCTGATCTAGTTGAAGATGTCCCTGGTCATTGCAGGGAGATGTTGAACTGGATGAGCTTTGAAGGTCCCTTCCAACCCAAACCATCCTATGATTCCATATGCGTGTATGTCTAAGTGTTGTAATACGACAGTACTGGATCCAGTTCAGCTTGTTCTTGGAGATATTCTGACATTAGGGAACCAATTAATATAAACAACCTGTTATCCCTTTTGAAGATTTTCTAAATTTTTGCAGTTTAATCTGAATGTACAAAAGACTTAATTATGATAACCAGTTCTTCAACACCAACTGTTAAGCTTACCTGATGCTAGAAGTGAAAGACATGTGAAGAAAGCTCTTTCAAGAGAAATATTCAATCAATAAAAAAAGTGCAGAGACACTGTAAGAACCCGCTGCAAATTGAACTCTCCAAACATGCAGCAGCTATCCAAGAGATACTTTTTATGAAAGTAAATGGAACTACAGAGAAAACTGAGGAAAATGGTATTTTTAAAAATTATTAAGCCCATGACATTAGATTTACTGAAAAGTTTTCCATTAAAATGATCAAGAAGAAGCCAATTATCAAACAGTGCTACAGAAATTAAAAGAATGTTACACTAGTACTGAGAAGATACGTAAAGAACTAGTCTCAGAAGCAGCGACACTGGCCTCTCATTAATCACCCAATAAGAACATCATGGACTTCGGAATGAGATTCAAAATGTTTGCACATTGAACAGCCCAATTAGCATCTTGTTGCCTGGAGCTAGGAAGTAGGAATGGGTCGGAAAAGGGGTGCATCTTAATTCCTGCAGTTCAACTGCATTGTTACGAGTGAAATGAGGTATTTTTATATATTTAGGATGCATAGCTCAGAGCCACCTCATGAAGACAGGTGACTAGATGATATTTACAAAGAAAAAAGGAGTCAATACTTTTAAAAGCAGCCAAAGAAGGAGCTCCTCATGACTGTAGCATCTCTTTTTGTGAGAAGCAGATAATTCTGGAGAATATTAAATCTGCTTTGAGAGCACTGACTGATGCAAGGCCCTTGGAGACGTAAGCAGACAAACTCATGGCTTCTAGATACTTACAAGAACCTCCATATAAGCTGGTTGCTGAGTCATCCGGACTGTGAAGGCTTGGCATGCTTAGGTCTAGGTACCAGGGGAGCTCTGGATTTAAAAAACAATAAAAGAAAAGACGCTTACAAAACTTAAATACATCTAGGATTAGTTGGCACATTCAGTTCCCAGGGTTTGTGATTTTGGAAGCAGGACCCTAAACTGCAATTCCTAAATTCAGTGCAGAAGTATTATGTCAGATTTACGTGCATTCTTTCATTATGTGACTGTTGATTGTTTTTCCAATGAACATTTTTACTTGTGACACAGAAGAGAAAGGGATGAACCAAGACTGTCATTAATAAAACTATTGTCTCCTTCACCCCCATGTTAGTGCAGAAATGAGAAAATACTTGTGAATGTAGCTTGTAATTACAGCCAATGAGGAGAGGCAATACCCTCTTGCTATTGCTTCTTTCACCCTGGAGAACCAAATTCTTTACAGCCCTGTCATGAAGTTTAGCAAGCTCCTTATGCCAGACTTTTCACAAGGGATGTCTAATTGTGCTTCATTTTCTTTGTACTTGGGCTTATGCCACAATACTGGGAGCAGCTGCACTGATGAGCAAAGGGAGTAGATGCTGCACTTTAGAGAGTAACTCTGGTGTGGTTTTGAAAAATGGTTGTGTAAGGTATCTCAGACCGGATACTTAAAATAATTGAAAACTTCTGACTTCAGTGCCTGTGTGCATCAACACTGTAAAATAAAGACAGCTACATCTCTTCACTGTATATTGTTATTTTGAAAATAAATTCTTATATTATGGTGACATAGAAAAACACCCATGGGAAAATGAAGAAGTCTATATTCAGAGCAAGATTTGAAGAGTGAGCTAAAGTAAAATCTGGGAGAGTCACACCCCAAAGAAAGCAAAGTATTAAATATTATCTCAGGATCACAAAGTCAGCCATTCTGCATGCTGAGTGAAGTGGTGATCTTCTGTGGAGAGTGGCATGTGATTAGCTGAACATTATTTAAAAAAAAAAAAAAAAAAAAGGAGACATGCAAGAGCCCTGAATTAAAACTTTACTGGCAACTTTAATTCTGACACCTCAAAACTTCAGTGTTTGACTTTGTAATCTCATTGTTATTCAACATTGTTTTCCAAAATGATTTATACATGACGGTGTGATGTAGAGGCTGTATAACTAAGTATTTAGGAGGGCTTTTTTTGTATGAGTGGTCAATAAATCCATCCTGACAGTAAGAATACTTCTTGGAAGGTATATCTTGAAATAGAAGATATTTTTTATTAGGTTTTACATACACTACATTTTGATGTAAAGAATGGTCACTTGAAAGGTTTTTTTTTGGTAAAGGATTTAAAAGAAATTCTTTATTGGAACTAAGTTCTTTATCTTCCAGTAGAACACTCTTTTGCTATGATCAGTCCACATGTGTAGAGGGAACAGGAAAAACGTTTCTCAAGGCTTTTTAATGCATAAGTGTGATACATATTCCTTTAAAATCTGACAGTCAGAAATACTCATCCTGAATCTTTTCGTGTAAAATGTAGATGATAAAGGGAAATACTCTGTCATGTTTTGCTTTTGTTTTAATAGAAGACTTTTAAGACACTGAGAGTGTTGGAAAGTTAGAAGTAGACCCAGAGATGATGAATTAGCAGGGATGTTACAGGCAATACACTAAAGTTACTGAAGAAGTGCACAGTAATGTTTGTTCTGTGATCAGATCAATTATTCTCTCTACACAAAGCAGGCTTGGGAACCTAGGTGGATTTTTTATTAACACCAGCAGTGTAGCCATTTTACTTGAAGGGGAATGTTTCAATGGTATAGAAAAGTAACAATTTGCATCCTAGTCATCATTAAAAGGATGCAACCACTTGATAAGTGTTAGTGAAAGTGATTTTTCAGCATGAAAAATTCATCTAGATTTTTGTGAGCCTGATATCAGTGACAATTTCAAAATTCATGTGTAAACAAAATGTAGTTATTTCACTTGGACTATAAATGTAAATGCCTGTCTGTCTCACTCAAGGAGTTCCTTTCTTTCTGGGTCTGGGAGGGTTTGGTGGAGTGAGGAATGTGAATTGCAGCTATTTTTAACTGTTAAAAATAAACAGAAAAAATGAAAAGTGATAGGAAGGTATGTTTCTTGCAGGAAAGAATTCTATATGCAGTGTGAATGAGCAACTGAGGTAGAAATGAAATTCTATCATAGAAAATTTACTGTCCTGTTTATATGTGTTTTCAGCCTTTCTCTTGTTTGAACAATTTTTCTTTTCTTTTTAAAGTCATTTGGATCATATAAGCAATTAAGAAAGGAAAATATGATTTTCTTGGTTATTATTGGAGGGCTAGATGGAGATATATTGAGGATATAGCCATTCAGGAGGCTGTTTGAAGATCTACAACTTCTAGAGTTAAAAATGCATCAATGTGTCAGGGAAGCACTTCAAAGAATTTCAGGGGAAGACAGAAATAGAATACTGCTTAGGTTTGTGCTTCTTTCTGTTTTGGATGTATTTATAATGTCTACAGTACAAACCATCAGAGTCCAAAGGAGGGAAACTCCACAAAGTATTTAGAAGGTACATCTGAAATAACGTTGGTGAATCTATAACATATACAGAAGTCATGAAAGGTGTATGTACAGGCAGCAGTCAGAAAAATGTCAACAATATTTTTCAGTCAGGTCACAGCCATTCACAGTGGTAGTCCAGGAAGCAACAGTCACAACTTGCATCAATGCCCTGACCAATCTTGTTTAATTTTTAATTTCATCCTGTTTTATCCAGAAGGTTGAATTAGATGTCCTCTGCAGGTCCCTACCAACCAACCTTTTCTGTGGTTCTGTGGATAAGAACTTGTTCTGATGGACTCTAAGCATGTAACTGATGTTATTCCCTGGGACATGGAGCTGTGTAGGTCTGTAAAAACTTATAGAGCTTTACAGTTTCATCCTATTTCCTTGTTCAAGTCACTGTCTGATTGTTTGTACCTGTAAAATTCATTTGGTTTAGTTCAATTTATGTATATGAAGCAATAAACTCTTCTGATACCTTATTTACTTCTATATAGGATGTGAGGACAGATGACATTGCTTTATTGTATTGCGTTCATATGAGTGGTGATTCTTAATTATGTTCTGACTTAGAATACTTGTGTAGTGCTGGACTCCGTTTTTCCAACAACTAGTCAATAGAAGTGTATGTTCAGGGCCAGATTATAGCTTATAGTGCTTAAATATCTTGAGCTATCTAAATGATAAAGTAAAACAGACACTTCACAGGGGAAACAAAATAATATTTCTCTAAAGCATATTATGAGCTCTTCCTAATAGAAAATATAAGCATAAATCAACATGTGAACTGTAAATCTGATGGTTGATTTCTGAACTCTGACTGCATAATATGCCAATAAAACAAACCTAGTAAGTCAGAGAATTTCTAAATTTCATACCTATTGCCTATATTTGAACTTGAGTATATCTTTTGTGTTAGGTATTGGGACCTGCAAAACTCCCAAGCAATACAGGATATGTCATATAGTGTTGTAATCTGGTGCAATGTAACAGGTATGAGGGTTTTGTCTCTTCTACTGTAACTAATAATTGTCATGTCTATTCTCAGCCTTCATAAGGGTCTGCAATTATAACATTCATAAGAAAAGCTAGTCGTAAATGTGACACATAAAATATTTCACAGAGTTTATGTGAAAGGAAATTGAAGTCTCTTGAAAATGGAACTGAATCTTGTCCAAACAACCTTCAATACACTAATCCAACTTTACTGTTGTTATATATTACAGGCTTCTTTATCCGTGCATGCTATTATTAACCATACAGTATGTTTTTATAAATGTTACCCTTCCTGTAAATTTAGTTCTTTGACCACTGTCTCTGTTGGTGGTGCTTTCTCATTAAGTCTAAACTGTGGAAAAAGAGATGCAATATTTAGGTGAAAGAAACTGATAAAATGAAAAAATAATTACCTCCCAAGGTGTCTGTGTGGTAGAACTGTCTGCACTTAAAGACTCACAGATAATTGGTTAATATTTGAGAAATAATAAACATTTGTACCTAAGGGTAATAGCACTACTTAATTTTTAATAAAGACCTACAATGACTAGGTTCACCATGTAACTTGAATTAGTCATAGAATAGCTTAGGCTGGAAGGGACCTTAGACATCATCTAATCCAACCTCCCCGCCATAGGCAAGGATGCCTCTCAACTAGACTAGGTTGCTCAAGGCCTCATCCAACCTGGCCTTGAACACCTTCAGGGAGGGGGCATCCACAACCCCTCTCGGCAATCCATTCCAGAGTCTCACCACTCTCATACTGAAGATTTTTTTCCTAAGATCCAATCTAAATCTATTTTGCCTCAGTTTAAAACTGTTTCCCCTCATCCTATCACAGTCTTGTGAAGAGTCCCTCTCCAGCCTTCCTGTAGGATCCCTTCAGGTATTGGAAGGCAGTTATAAGGTACCCCAGAGTCTTTTCTTCTCCAGACTGAACAATTCCATCTTCCTCAGCCTATCCTTGTAGCAGAGGTGCTCCAGCCCCTGGATCATCTTTGTGGCCTCCTCTGGACTCATTCCAACAGATCTATGTCCTTCTTGTGGTGGGAACAGCATAACTGGACACAGTATTCGAGGTGGGGTCTCACAAGAGCAGAGTAAAGGGGGAGACTCACCTCTTTTGATTTGCTGGCCAAACTCTTCTTGATGCATCCCAGGATATGGTTGGCCTTCTGAGCTGCATGAGTGCTCATGTTGAGCTTCTTGTCAATCAACACTCCCAAGTTCTTCTCTTCAGGGCTACTCTCAACCTACTCTGTACCCGGTCTGTAATTATATCAAATGACAAATGAAACAACAAGGAACATCAGTCTGCTGCATGAATTTCAGGCTACCTATACTTCCATCTATACATGTTTTGGTTGTAAAATCTGCCTAAATGTTGATTTGATATTTCTTCAGGGTTTTCCTTTCCTCAAATGCAGTTTTGTACTTGTTGAGTCATTCAGACATGCACCTGTCTCTGCTGCTGTTCCTGACCAGAATCCACAATATGAACTCATGAATGCTTATGGAGTAGTCTCAGAAAGGTGGACTAGTCCTACCCTTACCCTCACTAGAAGCATACATGCATGTCTACAATATGGATTGGTCACCAGGTCAAGATCCAGTACCTAAAAGGGGCCTACAAGAAAGATGGAGAGGGACTATCTACAAGGGCATGTTGCAACAGGACAAGGGGTAGTGGCTTTAAACTGAAAAACGGTAGATTTAGATTAGATATAAGGAAGAAATTATTCATTATGAGGGTACTGAAGGAACAGAACAGGTGCTCCAGAGATGTTATGGATGCCCCTGCCTGGAGGTGTTCAAGGCTGAGTTGAATGGGGCTTTGAGCAACCTGGTCTAGTGGAAGAAATCCTTGCCCATTGCAGGGGGATTAGAACTAAATAATCTTTAAGGTCCCTTCCAACCCAAATCATTCTGTGATTCTCTGATTCTGTGATCTTCAGGTTGCTCTGTGTCTGTTGTTGTTATTGTTATGCACGAGCACATGCTCAAGCAGAGAAGTAGGTCCAGCTCTGGAAGGTAAAATTTTACTCAACATTGTTGTACATGCATAAGGTATCCTGTTTACAAATGAAAAAGATTAGGCTCGGGCAAAGCCATAAATGAAAAAGCAAGTAGTTCAAATTTGACTCCAAGTGTTGCGGTAATGATTTTGGGTAGTTATAGAAGCTTAAAATCCAACAATAAATTCAGTAAACCTGTGGATTAGGTCATGCTTAAATTTGATTTTAATGTCTGCATTACTGAAGCCTATTTTTCTTCTTATTCCCCTGAGCTTCCAGAGCTGTCTGATTCTGTTTGTGATGCAGCCATTTAGTCATATAGTATGCTGGCTGCGTGCTCATATGTGCTTCTGTAACTGCAGATTATCATCTGGTCTAGTGGGCACCTGTGTCCCGTGGATATAAACCCCCAAAGCAGGTAACACTGGGGTGTCAGATCATAGCTCTGCAGTCTGTGCTCTGTTTTCCTTGGCTGTTTGTCCCTCTTGAGGGTATAAAAACAGAGTTTAATGTCATGTGTGAAGTATGAGACTGAGATCTTTGTACCAGCAGCAACTCTGATTCTGTTATGTGTAGCAGGTTTATCTGGTGGAGCATGTGGTGCTAAAAGGAGCATGGTTAAAGCTCCCACAGACTTGTAAGTAACTTTGTATGCTACGCTGAGATGAAACTCCTAAAAGGAGTGTTTGGGAATTTATGATTATAGTTTGGGATTTTACTATAGAAAACCCAATGCAAAATGAAAATTTTAACAGCTCTCTGCTTGAAAAATATTTTGACAGTATAGCTGACCAGATATGTTTATCAGCTCTAGTCAGGGACCTCCTCAAAACCTCCTGCTAGCCTTCTGTTCTGCAGGGGGAATGGGAGATCACTGGTGCACCTGCTCAGATATTCTGATCTTAGATTTTGCTATGGAAAGTAATGGCAATAAGGCCAAAGAAAGATATTTCCATTAGTATTTTTTTTTTGAGAAAATAGTGACTTTGATTAAGATTCAAACCTAGAAAATACTATCTTCACAAAGTTTTAATTTTTAAAGAATTCTTCAATGGAAAATTGAAAACTAATATGAAAAATGGGTGTTTCTATTTGGGGTGGAGGGAAAGTTCAGTAGAAATCCAATTATTAATTGAAAAGCAGTGTGACAGAATTTTTTTCCAAGATATACAGTATATTTTTTTTCCCTCTTTCTTAGTCAGAAATGTTTTGGTTTGTTTATTTATTTATATATATCTATATCTATATCTATATCTATATCTATATCTATATCTATCTATATATATATTTTTTTTTTCTTTCTAGAAATGTCTGTGATGCCTTGGTTACTTTTGATTGTCTTGGTTACTTTTGGTTGCCTGAATTGTAAGTCTGGAAGAACTGTCTGAGTATTATCTGCTTTCACATTTGATACTAGTCAACCTTCTTTAAATGCTTGCATTCTTAACACTCGAAATTATGGAAGAGAAAAACATGCTTTATCATTTGTAACAATTGCCACAAGGTGGTGAAGCTTTGTGATGGAAGGAACTCAATAGTGAGGAAATGAAGTGCTGTTTGGGATGAAGAGGATACAGCTGAATGTAGATTTCACTTTTCATTGTGTGCTTTCTCACCTGTTTGAAGGTTTCCTCTCTATGTGTCACTTCTATGCTGTTAGAAGTTATGTCTTTTGTTAAATAATTTAGAGCTTTCCAGTCTGCCAATCACAGAAGGATTAAAGCTCTTTTCTTTTCTTTTCTTTTCTTTTCTTTTCTTTTCTTTTCTTTTCTTTTCTTTTCTTTTCTTTTCTTTTCTTT
>JANIMW010006106.1:0-10890 GCA_024582635.1 Todiramphus saurophagus | reverse complement strand
GGGGGAGCGGCGGCGCTGGGCGGGCGGCTGCGGGCGGCTCGGCCCCGGGTGCCCCAAGGGCTGCCTGAGAGCCGGAGGCTTTCCCGGGGCTGCTGCCGGGCTCCGAGCATCCTTCTACCGGCACCGGCATCGGCACCGGCATCGGGATCGGGATCGGCACCGGCAGCGGCAGCAACAGCAACATCAGCATCAGCATCGACGCTGACACCGGATCATCACTGACACCGGCATCACCATCAACATCGACACCAACACCGGCACCGGCATCAACCCCAGCATCGCTATCAGCATCAACACCGGCACCAGCGCCGACACCGACACTGGCACCAGCACCACTACCAACGTTGGCACCGGCTCCAGCAGAGCCCAGGTGAGCTGATGGGTGTTGGGTGCAGGTGACGTGGTCGCACCGAGGCCCTGGGCCACAGCGGGGGATGCCCTGTGGGTGCCGGGACCGTGTGCCTGCTGGGGGGACTTGGATGCCCACCATGGGAAGTGGGTGCCCACCCCGGGCACCTCCATGGCAGCACGTCGGGGCAAAAGGAGGGTGGAGAGAGAGGCAGGAGGGTCAGGAGATGGTGGTGGCCATAGGGAGCAGCTGGGTTTTTGGGGGATGAAACTTGGTGGCAGACTGTGGTGCTGAGCAGGGCGGTGGGGTATCGCTTGAGGGCTTGGGGGGGTCCGTACTCACCCCACTGGGGAAGGTGAGCAGTGGTCGGGCACCAAGAAAGGCTTGTCTGGGTGAGCACTTTGGATCTACCCCCATGGTGGCAGCTCTGTCCCGTCCTGGCACTCACCCCTGGCCCCCTCGTCCTCTGTCCCCTGTTCCCTGACAGAACCTGGCGTCACCACTGTCCCCTTCACCTTTCACCCTGCCCCATCCTCATCTCAGCTACCCCAAACCCCTGACCCCTCAGCTCCAACCCTCAGCTTCCCATTTTAGTGCTTCCCAGATGATTTTGGGCCCAGAGAGCTGTGGAGGTCCCCGGCAGCAAGAGCCCCGGGAGAGCCAGCACAGGGCTCAGCACTGCTCCATGCAGGGGACACGCTCATCTCATGCCTCCTCCCAGGTGGCATCCTCTTGGGAGGAAAGGGCTTCCCCAGGGACAACCCTTCCTTGGTGCCTTCAGGGCTTTATTTTGGCAGGTTGCCCCTGCAGATGGTTGGAGCGGGTCCCTTTGGTCCCCAGAGCTGGCTGCGGTCCCCTGGCTGGGTGGCAATGCCACCGAGGAGGTGTCAAAGGCAGGATGTCCTCTGCTCACCCCAAATACTCACAGGCTGTGACCTTGGGGCTGTGCACCAAGGGTCACCTCAACCCTTGTTGTCATGGAGGGCTGCCTGGACTCCTCCCAGGGTGTCCCTCTTTGTCACAGCCAGGCAGGAGAGACGGGAGAAATAGTGAGGGTGAATGGCCCTACCATGGCCCTGCCTTTACCTGCTGAGCAGCATCTCCCCGCAAAAAGCAGGAGGTTTTGGAGGGGGAAAGGTGGTGGCAGTGCCAGGTTCTCTTCACTTTTTTAACTTGGGGGAGTCCCAACCTTTCTTCCCGGACCGGGATACTGGGAGGCGGAGAGGGAGGTGGAGGAGGTGGCTGGGAGCTGGGGGATGCTCAGTGGGAGGCTTGGGGGAATCCTTGGGCATCAGCTCCCGGTTCAGTCCGTGAAGCTCTGAAACCTTTTCCTGACCTGTCCCCTCACTCCCTCACAGGACAGGGTGCCCTGGTCCCCTGTGGGGACAAGGCACCATGTAGGATGGGGACAGGGGCCACAGTCCTGCTCTGACCTTGACTCCTTGGGCAGGCAGCTCTAGTGCCTGGCTCAGCCAAGGGGCAATGGATCCGGCTCTGCTCCATCAGGGTTGGGGATTTCAAGCCATGCCTCTGATCCTGGGGTGCCTGCACAGATTTCTTCCCTCCTCAGCTTTTGGCCCCTTGCCCACCAGCTCCCCAGGGGCCAGGTGGGTGTCACTGGGTGGCAGGGAATTGTGATGGAGCTCCCAGCATCCATGAAGGGATAGGGGAAAACATCTGGATGACCTCCATGCAAGGCCTCGCCCCTGGAGGGATCCCTGAGGTGATGCTGCTGGGGGAGCAGGACACCCCGGAAGATTTCCACCTCCCTTCTTGGATGAATTGCAGAGGGAAGGAGAAAATCTGTCAGCTGCCAGGGACCTGGAGGGAAGCACATGCCAGGGGCTCCCTGGGGAGATGGAGGTACCAGCTGCAGCACGTGGCCTGGGA
Organism: Todiramphus saurophagus; assembly: GCA_024582635.1. Taxonomy (NCBI): domain Eukaryota; kingdom Metazoa; phylum Chordata; class Aves; order Coraciiformes; family Alcedinidae; genus Todiramphus; species Todiramphus saurophagus. The sequence goes on along the minus strand of JANIMW010006106.1, from coordinate 8,651 downwards.
AGCCATCAGCTGGCTCAGCTCCCCCAAAAATTCATTATCCGGATGCCTGCAAAGGTCATAGAATCATAGAACGGTGGGGGGTGGAAGGGACCTCTGGAGATCATCGAGTCCAACCCCCCTGCCAGAGCAGGGTCACCCAGGGCAGCCCACACAGGAAGAGATCCAGAGGGGGCTTGAAAGTCTCCAGAGAAGGAGACTCCACAGCCTCCCTGGGCAGCCTGGGCCAGGCTCTGGCACTCTCACAGTGAGGTAGTTTTTCCTCATGTTGAGGTGGAAACATGGTCATCCAGATATTTTCCCCTATCCCTTCCTGGATGCTGGGAGCTTCATCAGGATTCCCTGCCACCCAGTGACACCCATCCGGCCCCTGGGGAACTGGTGGGGAAGGTCCTGCTGCTTTGGCAGAACCAAGGAGCCCACTCCAAATTCAGTGCTGCTTCCCCAGGGCACCCCACTGCCCATGCTGCTGTGCCCAGCTGGATGCAGGAGCAGCCCTGGGCTGAGCTGACTCTCCTTGGTGTCCACGCCGGCCCTTGTGGTGGGACCAGTATCTCCCAGCATTAGCCTCTGGATATACCAGGAAGGCTGGGAACCTGGAGGAAGGGGATGTGGAGGAAAGGGGTCCTGGAGGTGGTTAGTGGGGGTCCCCTGCCTGGCCCCTGGAAGCGGTACAAGTGCCAACACACTGCTTGGGGATGGGTGACATGGAGCATCGCTCCTCCCAACATGACTGCAGCAGGACAGGGCTGCAGGGAGTTGACAAACACTCCCAACAATGGGACCTGGACCACTTGTCCTCTCCTGGTGCCAACCAGCAGCAGATGAGGATAAGGGACCTTGTGCTGGGAGAGGCTGGAGAAGCCTCCCCTGGTGCATGGCTGAGCGCGGGGCCATCCAGCTGAGTTTCAGAAATGCCTGGTGCTTCGTGTCACCCAGTGACAAGTGTTTGGTGGCACCCAGCTGGCACCCTGCACCCCCACAGATCTCCCAGCCCCTGCCCCAAGCAACCCAAGGCCCATATTGCAGCATCCTCACGTCTCCTTGGGCTTCCCCTGGCACCAATCCTGGTGCCACCCACATGCTCTGCACCCACAGCCAGGAGAATTCAGGCTGTCCCTGTCCCCCCATCCCTGACCCCCTTGTCTCATACTGGGTCCCTCGTCTCCCACCCAGGATGCTCAGGCTGGAGCAGATGACAAAGAGCTATCTGGGGAGGAGGGATCCTAAGAATGAAACCGATTTAGACGTGGGTGACACGTTTATTATGCAAAATTATAGTTTGTGCCGTCGTTGGAGCAGATAACTAAAGGTTACGGTGGGAGCTGTATTACCCAGGGCTCAATCATTGTAATTACCTCTCATTAGATACCTGCCTTGCAACTGAGACACGTGGTGGGGGAAGCTCCTGTTTATCTCCCTTGGGTCAGGAGCAAGCGCTGATATACCCACGGTGGCAGGTCCCCCTCTGTGGGGGCTGCGGGTGGGTTTCCATCATCCCCATGAGAAAGGGGCTGTTGCGTTTTTCCCTTTGGGCTCCAAAAGGACACGAATGGAGATGATGGGACTGAGCAGACCCACAGGATGAGAGGAGCTCAACCCTCCCAAGCAGCACCCAGTATCATTGACCGGGTACCTGATGGGTACTCAAACCTCCCAGGGGAAATGTCTGTTCTCCTCCCACCACACCAGCAATTAAAGGTAATTAGCTGATGGGGGTATAGGCAGGGATGCCCACAATGCCTGGAAGAGGTCACAGTCCATGGGCTGACAAACACTGGGCTGCCTGGGAGCAGCCTCTATCCCTCCCTGGGATGCAGTGGGATCCCTCTCTGGGATGTGGTGGGATTCCTCCCTGCACCCCTCCCTGTGATGTGTTAGAATCTCTGCTTGGGATGTGGTGGAATCTCTCCCTGGGATGCCGTGGGATCCCTCCCTGGGGTGCCCCCATCTCTCCCCGGGATGCAGGACAGCCTGGGAGGTCTGGACACGGCTCCACGGGGCCAGCCACTTGGGAGTGGGCAGGGGGATGGGTGCAAGCTGGGGGAGCTGCTGTTTACTGGGTGATCCCAATCCACAGCCAAACCAAGAGGTGGGTGAGGGTCTCGCTCACTGCTGTGCTCATGCTGGGTGTGTCCTCCTGCGTGGTGATGCCCAGCTGGGTCACATAGCTGTCACCTCCCCAATGTCACTGGGATGCTGGGAGCTGCCAGCACTGCTGACCCGAAGGATTTGCCTCGTTCCCACAGTAAATAACCACAACTGGAATATTGCTGGTGATTTTTTGGGTGCTTTTTGTTACCCTAGTGCTGCTGAGAGGGCAGGTGGGTAGGGTCAGCGGTGGCTGCAGCACTGGGAAGCGGCCTTTCTGCTGGCCCCGAGCTGCTCTCGCTCTGGTTCTTTGCCCAGCTCATGGGTCAGACTACCAAGGAGGGAGCTGCCAGCTCCTTCCCCTGGGATGCCATATTGCAAAGCAGCTCCATCCCTACTGGCAGTGCCTTTCCCTGTGTCCTGCCCTCATCTCTGCACCAGGACCTCTCACCTCCCAGCTGCGAGGGGACAGAAGCCCTGGTCCGTATGATAGCAAAAGCCGGAGGTGCTTGTTATTGGTGCAAAGCAAAGGGAAAAATATCCTCCTTAAATTTACCAGGAGAGAATTGGGAAGCTGGGGTGGGAACAGTGACTTGCACTGGACTGGGAGCACCAGGCTCCAGAAGGGTGGGGAAGAGGACCCGGGATCTGGTTATTCCCTCTCTGCGTGAGCGTGGCCCGATGCACGCCCCACGGCCACGGCAGCTGAGGTTGTCCATCCCCCTCCCTCCTGCACCGGGGCTTGGGGAGCTTTTGGGTGCAGGGTGAGTCCCCAGCAAAGCCCGGCAGTGATGCTGCTCTGTCAGCCCATGTCCTGGTGCCTCTGCCCTCTCAGCTTTTAGCACTTTGCTCTTTAATAAGAGCAGCTTGGGCTTGTCCAGGAATAAAATCTGGGTGGTCCAGAGAACATCACACATTCAGATTTCTCCGGTGCTTTCGGCATCTGCCTGGGATGCCCCATGTGCTGCTCCCATGGGAAGAGCTGCCTCAATTTTATTGATGTATAGACTTGTAGGAGGTGTTGTGCTCAGAAAGGCTGTGTCGGGATTAATCTGTTGGATCCTCTGGAGCACTTTTTCCTTGCCCAACCCAGGTGTGCTGGATCAAAAGGGGATTTGCTCTGTGGTCACTACCCTTTGGGGAAGCCAAGCCATGATGTGGGGCGTGGGGGGGAGCACCTCGAGGTCTGGAGGCACCAGATTCAGGTTGTCAGCGTTTGGGTTTGCCCTGCAGAAGCTCAAGGATACTTTGGGTCGGGATGTCAGCAGGCACATGAGCGGGTTTCTCTCCTACCCTCAAGCGGGACTCGCTCTGATTTTTCTGTGCAGTGTTATAAACCCAAGTGACAGTTCATACAAATAGCCCGCAATCCTGTTTGGAGACACTCAGGTTGGATTGTATAATTTTTCTCAGCTTTTGTGAGGGCATTAAACAGAGCTGAACTCTGACGTCATCCCCAGGCACGATGTGACTGGGATCGGTGGAGCAATAACCACCTTTCCCTTCTCCCATTCCCACTCTATGGATGTCAGCAGCAAAACCCATCCCTTGAGCTCGGTGGCATCCAGGAATCACGGGGAATGAAGATTATCAGTGTCCCTTTTTGGAGTACTTCATTCTCATTCTCTGCCTTGAATGGGAATTTAGGTACCAATATCCAGCAACCCTGGAAAAACCTCGAGCGGAGCCACTGAAGGGACACGTTTATGTTCAGTCTAGGCTGGTGTTAACTGGGACACGTCTCGGGTTTTAGCATGAAAAAAAGAAATTTCTAAGTCCTACAGCTGGAAAAATAATCCTAAAAAAAAAAAAAAGTCAGCCCTAAAGTGTGCAAAAATGAAAGAGAAGGTGGATAAAGGCAGGTGAAGGATGATCTTTAAAAGCATCCCTGTGATCCAGGGAAAGGTTTGGGTGCAATAATGCAGGATGGAGGTGAAATAATTCAGCAGTGGGGTACGAGGGTTGGGACTGAGCCCAGTCCTGGTCCTGCCCACCTGCAGGGCTGTGACAAGGACCAGGGATGGAGCAGAGGAAGGGGAGGAAAGGGAGATGAGGATGATAAGAGGGATGTCAGGATGATGGAGAGGAGGAAGAGACACTTCAACATACCCCAGACTGATGGATGAGGCAAGTGAAGCCCAAGCAGGAACCGTGGAGAAGAAGGAAAGTGGATGAGGCTGCGGGGATGGGTGTGCAAGAGCGAGAGCAGGGAGGTCAAAGCACAGAGCAGGACACAACAGGAAGGGGCTTAGAGGGTGATGAGAATTACTGCCCTAAGTCCATTAGTCTAACGAGGAAGATCCGCTGCCCAGCGGTGAGGGGAGGTGGTGGGACCCCACGTGTTGGACACCTTTTGGGCAATGGTGTTTGCTGGGAAGCACGTCACATGGAGGGGCTGGGATATGCTGGATCTTCTCAGGCTGGGCCAGAGATCTGGGGAGCTGCCAGAGTAACCTCCTCTCTGAAAACCTGCTGGGACTGTTCCTCAAAGCTCTGGGGAGGAGCTGAGGCCACACGGCAAGGAGGAGCCAGGGAAAAGTGGGGGGAAAAATCAAGTGAGATCTCAATGATGCTCTGAGCATCTGGGCACAGGATCACTTCGGTCCCCGCTCTTCACTCTGTGTTGTGTCACTGTCACTCAAAAGGTGCCATGCGGGATCTGAGCTGGCCCAGGCACCTTCCCAGCCTGCCTGGAAACCTGACAATTAAGGGACCAAAGTTCTGGTCCATGGTTGGGGAGGTTTCTCTGCTGAGGTGCCAGCATCACCCCATGGACGGGTGCTAGCAGCTGCTTCCCACCCAGCACCCTTCCAGGAGGGGTCATCAGCTCAAGGCACTCGGGTTGAGACTTTCTCTTGCTCTGGGCTTGAAGGAAACCTTTTCTCTGTGTCACTCTGCATCCCTGTGTTAAATATTCCTGCACCCGCCAACATCTCTGGAGCATTTTCCCTTCTCATTTTGTCTGCCTGCCCTGGAGACGATGAGTTGGGGACGATATCTGTTCCCATTCTTCCCTCTCACCTGACTCCTGGGAGCTGTTTATGGGCTGCTGACAGCTCATGAACCTGATTTCTACGTGGCAGCGGGTGCCTGCTTGGCACCTCCTGGGCTGCATCGCTGCTGCCTTCAGCCACATCCCGCGAGATGAAACCGCTGGGACCAAACCTGCCGCCTCCGTGGGAGATCTCTCAGCTCTCCAGATTTTATCCTGGGTTTAATTATTGCCATCTGCTCTTCCATGCTCCAGGGGCTGCTTGCTCTGTCTGGTGCTTGTTGGTCTCTGGTTAAATCAGCCCCTCTGGATTTTCCTCCCGTGTGGACTCATCGTTGATTTGCCTGGATGATGCTCATCCCTTTCTGATCCAGGGCAGCTCTCGCCTTCCCGGCTTGCAACACTCATTTAATTCAACATCACGGTTACGCTTGGGTAAATCCTTCCCGTTTTTCATCGCGTTCATTGTCTCTTAATAACATCAACATCGTGAGGTTGCTGGTGGATTTTCAGAGAGCTTGTGCTGGGCTGCAGCGTTTCCCAGCCTGTCGTCAGAGGCACAGCACAGACCTCAACACACACTGAATTAAACAAGCATGAAGAACCCCCCTTTATAAAGAAGCCAAGAACAGTCAACAGCCCAAACCCTGATGTCCAAATTAGCCAACAACCCATCACCCACTTCAAAGCTGAAAAAGCAAATCTTCGTGCCTGCGGTTCAGTGAATCCTTAACAAAACTCTACAGCCGTTGCTGTCACAGCTCCCAGTCCTCTCCCCAGAGTATTTCTGGTTCATGTGGCCTGGGCCAGGGAGTGCGTTTGGCAAAGCTGGTGTGACCATGGTGGAGGACCCAAGATGTCCCGTGGTCCCCATGCTCCCGGTGCCGGCTCTGGCAGCTGCCACAGATGCTATTCTGGGTGAGCTCATGAGTGGGGTCCGCTCCCTCCCACCCCCCAGCACCCCAGGTGGTTGTGTCAGAGGGGACACCCCTGCCTCGATCACTGGGATTCATGGATGTGCTGCCCAGGGATGTGTCTGGCCCCGAACTGAACCCTTGGTCTCTTTGGTCGCTCCATCCCCAGGGTGGTCCGTGGCTTTCTCTCCCTGTTCAGCATCTTCCTTCCTCCAGGGTTTTTATATCCAGGGAAATGGGAGATTAGGTCAAACTTTTGGTCAGGAATGATGCCATGTCAAAGGGGAGACCTCCATCCCCAAACTCTGCTGCCCCTCCTACGCTATTCGGGATGGGAATGAGCTGCTCCAAACACCCTTGGCTGGTTTCCTCCCATTGATGGCAAAGCCCAGCTCTGGCATGGGGTGGCCGCAGCATGTCCCTGCCCGTCACTGCCTGCGCCTGGTGGCACTGCCTGAGGGTGGTAAGGAAAGGGGTGGCTGCTCCCAACCTAGGTCAGCCCCTTGGATGGGCCTGTCCTGCAGCTTCCCAAGCTGGGAGAGGAGGATGACGAGGAGGAAGGGGAAGTTGGGTGCTCCTCACCCCAAACTGCTCTCCCTCCCAGGGCTGATGCACTGTTTCTCAGCAGAGGTGTCCAGCCGTAGTACCTCATAGAATCATGGCTTGGCAGGGACCTCAGGGATCATCTGGTCCAACCTTTCTTGGCAAAATCACAGTCCAGACAAGACAGTCCTGCACCTCCTTCACAAGTCATTGATTTTTGCTTTTTTGGGCTTGGACAAAGAGGTTTGTAGCAAAGAGCGGGTCAACAGGGAGCAGGGGCTGGAGCAGGAGCACTTCTGCCCACTGCCTGCAGGTACAGGAGCTCCCTGGGCTGCTCCAGACTTGGGGTTCATCCCCAGATGTCAAAAGCAAGCAGTGGGGCAGGACCCAAATAGTACTCAGGAGATGTTTCCTGCAGCCGATCATCCTGCAAGGAGCTTGGATGTTGAAGGCAAGCTCTAATCCTGCACAAGCTGCCCCGGCAGCCTGGACACTGGGTTTGGGGTGGGGATCTGCAGCAGCATGCGATGGGGAGGGACACATACTGGCCACAGTGGGATGGAAAAATCTCACTTCTCTTTCATCCTGTGATCAATTTGCATCTCACCCACTGGCCTTCAGCCAGACTCTCACCTTCCTCTCCTGTTCTTTAACTGGTCATTGCTGCAGCCTAATTATGTTACTGAGCATCCCCAGCCCATACTGAGCAGCTCCATGTGTGCCCACGTGGCACAGAAGTGTCAGGGCTCAGTGGCACCACGGGGATGGAGCCCTTGTGTTGGGAGGACGTTGCGTTGCATGAAGATGCCCAAGGCTTGGGGACAACCCAGTCTGGATATGGCCTTGTGGGACGTTTTCTGGTCTCCTGGTGGCCTCCTGGCACATTTTGCTGTGCTGGGGCTGGGTCAATTCCCAAGGGATTTGACCAAGGAGACACAACATGACCCAGCGTCACGTCCTCCCTCCACCTCTTCCCAGTATCTTCCGGCACAGCCCATCTCCAGGAGTGATTAAGGTTTATTTCTGCCCTACCCTCCGATATCCCATTAGGGGCATTAAAGCAGGAGCCAGCAGCCCTGAGGACCTTCCATGTGACTCCAGGAGCTTTTTTTAAGTTGAGAACACGTTAAGCCTCCCCGAACCGGTCCCTGCTCGGGGGGTGGGGCGGAAATCCCCGCTCACCTCCCGGGGAGCTTTACGATGTTATTTGCCCAGCCCGGGGTTGGGTTTGCAGGCTGCGGGACGCGGCAGCGCTGGGCGCGGGGCGGGCGATGGCAGCTTGGATCGCTCCCGAGGGATGCAGGGGACGGGGAAAGCCCGGTGGGCTCCCGGTGCTCAGGGTCCCCCCCGGCCCCTGAAGACCCCGCAGGGGTTTCGGTCCCCCCCGCGCTCCCGGCAGCTTTTCCACCCGGGACAGCCCCGAGCCGCCCGCGATGCTGCCGGGGTGCGGGGCCAGCGCAGGGGGTGCAGCCCCCGCCCGGGGCCCCGGGGGTGTTTCGGGGCAGGGTCCAGCCCGGGCCGGAGGGCTGGGGGCTCACTGGGTGCCCAGCGCTGGAGCAGCGGGAGCTACTGGTGCTGCTGGTGCTGCTGGGAAGGCAGCTCGGAGCCAGCTGGGCTGATGGGAGCGGCACGGGCTGGGGCTGTGTCTGGCTGTGTGTCTGCGTGTCTGCGTGTCTGCGTGACTGTCTGTGTGTGTGTGTGTGTCTGTGTGTGTGTGTGTGTGTGTGTGTGTCTGTGTGTGTGTCTGTGTCTGTGTCTGTGTCTGTGTGTCTGTGTGTGTGTGTGTGTGTCTGTGTCTGTGTCTGTGTGTGTGTCTGTGTGTGTGTCTGTGTGTGTGTCTGTCTGTGTGTGTGTGTGTGTGTGTGTCTGTCTGTGTGTGTGTCTGTGTGTGTGTCTGTGTGTGTGTCTGTGTGTGTGTGTGTCTGTGTGTGTGTGTCTGTGTGTGTCTGTGTGTGTGTCTGTGTGTGTGTGTCTGTGTCTGTGTGTGTGTGTCTGTGTGTGTGTGTCTGTGTGTGTGTGTCTGTGTGTGTGTGTGTCTGTGTGTGTCTGTGTGTGTGTGTGTGTGTGTGTGTGTGTGTGTGTGTGTGTGTGTGTGTGTGTGTGTGTGTGTGTGT
>JANIMW010006105.1:0-142659 GCA_024582635.1 Todiramphus saurophagus | reverse complement strand
TTCCCCCCGCGCCTCCCGGCCGCCGTCTCTCCCCGTTATCCGGAGCCGTTGCCGGCCCGGCGGCCCTTGCTCGCGGCGGGCGCATCCCCGGGGAGCGCCGAGCCTCGCTGCCCAGGGGCGGTTGTGTTCCCGCGGGGGGCGAGAGCGGGTGCCCCCTGCGCCGGCCCGGGCTGCGCGGGGAGAGGGCAGGAGCGGAGCGGAGGAGAGGGCGGGATGGGAGCGGAGGAGAGGAGAGGGCGCTTCCCCCGCGGCCGCTCGCCCATCTGCAGGCACTGCACGCAGGCGGAGCGGGAGGCAGGAGAGGCGGGGGCGGGCGAGCGGCCGGCGCCGCGCAGCCCTGGGGAAGGTGCATTTGGGGGCAGGGTCCCGCCTGGGCTTTGGGGTGGTCCCCGGGGCAGCTGCCGCTCTCCTCGGAGTTGGCTTTATAAATATGTCTGCCTGTGCCTGGCGCGGGGACCGTAGCGGGTTTCTGTGGAAGGCGAAGCGGGAAGAGCGTTTGGAAAGCGCGGCCGTCAGGAGCTTTTCTGCAGGACACCGATATTTGGGCAGCGATGCGCCAGCCCTTCCTGTAGCCCTCCCCACCCTCCAGCCCACGGGCTACGGCTCCCCTTAGGTACCGCAACTTTACAGGGGTCAGTCCTTACAGCTGTGTGTGACTGGAGCATCAGATGCTGCCCGGGGAGGCAGTGCTTTATGCCCTCCTTTTAAAGGGAAAATGACTTTTCTTATTCCATCCCCCCCAATTCTTCCCAGATGTAGACGGTTAAAGCGACACTACGAGACGGTTACATCTTACGATTTCTTTCTTACGAGCTTGTAAGCAACCGATCGCATCTTAAGGCTTGGGGGTAAATTTTGACTGTGTAGCAGATGAGGAGTTTCCTTGCAATTCCGTCTGCCATCCTCCTGGCCAAGGGGGCGTTGCTGGGCGAGCTGTGTGCCTTTGCACTACTGGAGAAGATAGCTCTGCTCTCTTCCTGTTAATGACGATTTTGTTTGTTCCACTTGTTTATATATGATGGATGCAACACGTTTTTCCACTAATTTTTTTTTATAATGCTGTTAGCAGTTAGATGCATCAATACAGTAAATCCTCATTGAAAGCCTAAATAAAAAAACCAGACCCCTCAAGTAGTTGCTTCTCACACAATTAATTTGTCTTGAGAGACAATTAGTATAGTTGACGAGGGGATTGCCTATTTTTATAGACTGGTTTATGTTGCTATGAAAATGGCAAACAGATAATTGTTGCACAAGGCTTTAAATCTACTAGAATGAATACACTGAAAATAAATGACCTGGAATTAGAACTATTCTAACACTAAATGGGTAAACAGTGAAATATTCCAACTTGTACAGTTCACAGATGAAAATCTGGCCTCTAGTAACAGCACTACTTTGTAACCTGGATGTCCTGCCCCCTTTTTGGTTTTTTCCACTTGTACTGAGTAAACTTACTGCTTACATCAAAGATGTTATACATAAACTGTATTTATTGATATGAATTAGCAAAAGCAGTGGCAGAACAATCTAACTACAAAAGAAATCATAAGGCCAAAGGAAAAAGCCCTCTCAGTTCAGAGGAGAATTGCTACTAGAGATAGTACTGATGCCTTAGAGAACGAACAAAATAAATGCATTATCTTTTTCTCATTATACGGTGGTAAGTTATTTATGTGTAAAATATGTTCTCGTGTTTGGGAGAGGTAGGTGTTGATAAGAAATAGCATGTTACCTGCACATGCCATTTTTCTGGTAGCATGTATAATGCACTGTCTCCTGTGCCTACATACTATTTGATGTTCCCTGTAAGGGGATGCTTTCTGTATCACAGTATGTTATCAGCCATCTCTTAGCCAGTGACCACAACAATGTTCCAATTTAGTCAGCAGAGATGAATGACTTGGTGATGGCAGTGGGAGGGGTATGGTGACAGGTATTTACCTATGATAACCTTTTTCATACTTCTGAATGGCTACTGCTGCTGCATTTGGTCATGAGAGCAGGTCTGTGCGTGTGGAAGTGCACACACGTAAAAATAAACATTTTCCTGTATCATATTTTAACATCGGCAGGGTTGGTTGCGGTCTGTCCGTTTCTGCTGCCCTGCTATTATAAAGAGGAACTGGCAGCTCAGAAAGACTACGTTAAGCACTTGTGCAAATGTAGAGGTGAATCGACTCCACTGTAATTTTCCTTACCCCTATATAAAAAAGAAAGGGCCAGGATTGCCATGTCAAAACTGCAATTCTGTATTACCCTGCTTCCCTCAGCCCGTGCATTGATTGAGTAATTTCATCAGCCCCACATTACTTGATTGCTTAGAAGTTTCCTAATGATCTGTATGCTGTAGGAGGAATCTGAAAGTCGTGAGTGGAATGGCAATGATTTTGTGTTTTATGAGGCTATTCAGAAAGTCTCTCTGATTTATGTCGCTCGAAAGCTCCAAAGTCTTTGAGATTAGCCACGCTGCCTGATATTTTCTTCATACACCAGTTGTCCCACACTCCTCGCTCCCTAAACAGGAGTTTAGAACAGTGCTTAAATTAATCAGGGATTAGGTGGCATTCCTTGTCAGCTGCACAGTTTGTGTATGCCTTGTATCTTCTACAGCTGACGGGCTCGTGCTTTTAGATTTTGTACTTTGCGCTCATTTTTTTTCCCTTGGCATGTATGTAGTAATACCTCTGTATGAGCGTATGGGTTTCCCATTGTGCCTATAGAAATGTATATGCAAGTATGTGTGTGTTAGTTGCATCAAAATCACCTATAGCAGCAGTCACATAGTATGGTACAAGAGTTTTTGCTGAAAAAAAACCCTAAACAAAGTATTTTTAAAGGCTAATTTGTCACAGCAGTGTGCAGTGATAGTTCAGGCACCCTGATTACTTAAAGTTGGCTTTTTGTTTCTGTTTATTAGTGGCTTCAGTCACACCCCGTCAGTTGTGTACTGCCCTTAGGTTTCTTTCCTTTCAGTGTGAAATTCAGGTATACATATAAAATACGTGCATTTGCATAGATGTGTACACATGCTTTTAATATATATTTTTATATATATATGCTGTATTATTTTTTCTGAGAGGGAAAACTGGATCTGCTCTTCTCTTAATCATCTCAGCTTTTAGACTTTGCAGGCCAGGATTGCTGCATTCCTTATGTTAGGCAAGTTCCCAGCGTTGCTGGGTCCTGAGTTTTGGTTCATACTTTGAGCCTCTTCTGTACCACAGATAATAATACCAGGGCAATTCCCGTGTGGGGTCTATTGCTTAATTCTCATGTTGATACTGGTAGTGCCCTAAAAATGTATAACTTTTTTCTAATGGAAAGCAAGTCTTCTAGCTTGGTGGTTGGTACAGACGTCCCCGTTTCTTCTTGTAAGCGGGTGTACTACAGTGCTGCTTGGCTTGTATCATGTTGTGCATTGGTAATAGGAATTTAATTTACTGTACTATTGGTAAAGCCTCATTAGAAGGTATGCAGCGTATGTCACTAACTGTTCATTACAGTATTCTCACATGCTTTTTTGGAGAGCTCAGGGTAAGCGAGCAAAGCAGGTTTATTAAAAACAAATAAATCTCTGTGTGCCTGCAGTGTCTACAGATGAGCGTTCAGGTCTCTGTCTTCCCAGGCCTAGAATGCGTCCAGGTTACTTGTCCCTTTTAAACATACCTACAAATGAAGAGCTGGAGTACAGCCCGCTGTGGTTAGCAGCCAGTGGGCTTTCATGGTCCCCGCGGTCTACTAACGGCGCAGCTTGCGTGCCCACGTGGGCTGTGTTTCTGTGGGCGCCGGTTCTTAAACTCTCTCCCAGGTGCCTTGATGTGTGGTAGTGTTTCAGTCCCTGTAACGTGTTTTTAACGCTGCTTACGCTGCAGCTAAAGAGGGATCATTTTGCATGGCATGGGTTACAGCTTGCTGTCCTCCCCCGGCGTGTTTGCCATTAGGTGTCACTGCTTTCTGGAGTGTTCCGCAGCGATCACCAAGGCCCGATCCACAGCCTGCCATAGTCCAGGTCAGTCACTTGGCTGACTTGAGAAGACTTTAAACTGAGCCTGTGGATCACTGACTACAGCAGGGAGCTCCTCTTCGTGTTCTTAAATAATTCTTAATGTTATTTCAAGTTCTTTGTCCTTGCTAAAGACAGACAAAAAAACCTCCCAACCATCCCCTTTCAAGTGGTGTCCTAACAAATGCCTGACACGGCAATCGCTGCTGCTGCTGTGTGCTTTCAGATGACTACTTATGGATGCACAGAGCCTTTATTCTCACAATGCCATCTTCGAAAAAACACACTGGAGAAAAATCTTTTAAGACTGTGACTACATAAACCTACTGACTAAGGTTCATTTAACTTAATGAACAAAGGCATTAAGTATGGTTCTCTTCCACTCCCTGGCCCTGTAAAGGAAGTGGTATTGGCAGGAGATGACTTCTGTAAGCCATTATGTTACTCCCTAGATATAGACTTGAACTTACATCATTTTCTTCCATTTGATATATAGCTATCTATAATCTGCCATGACAGTCTGTTTTTTCCTGAAATTTATTGCAAGCTTTTGCCTTTTGAGGTTTGTATTTTTACTCTTTGTCACGGCTACTCCATTGCTTGAGGTTTTTTTTTTTTTTCCCCCAGCACACTAAAAATGGCTTTAAAATAGTTCATGTGAAAGAGTAGTTCTGTTTAGCTATCAGTTTCTAGTTAATTTTTACCTGTGTTGTATGTGACAGCATAGTAAAACTTTTTATCTACATGCTTCAAAACGTAGTTTGTGTTTTATATCTTCAGTGTTTAAAAAACTTGTTAGACATAGGCAGTGACTGTTGCTGTTTGGACATGAATAGGGAAAGGAAACAGTATTCACAAAATGATCTATGCTTTCCGCAAATACGGGAAGATCATCAAACTCTGAAAACATGTCATGTAAGTGTATTATGAAACACGATAGATCGGTGTGTACAAAATCTTGACTTCATGTGATGCACGGGTAACGAGGCAAACTAGGATACCTTTCTGCATCTGCAAACTCGGAGTCAGAACTTGTTTTTTTTAATTAGGTTTGAATTCCAGAAGGAATAAGGTATTATCGAAGCTGGGGAAGTTGGAAGACAGCTTTGATTCCAGAGGCAGGCTTGGCATGTCTGTCAAAACCTGGGCAGCTCCAGACCTGTACATCCTGCAGGCCTTACAGCCCTCTCTGTGGCTTCATTTGGTTGGGCCAGATGTGGATGAGCCAGATGTACTCATTCGGTTGTGCTCTCAAGAGGCAGGTATGACAGTCACGGCCCCGCAGTAAAGTGTAGCACCCAGTTTGCTGACAAATTGTCATAGTGGCTGGGAACTGGGTGTGAGAGCTCGTGTCTCTCTGGGTCATTTTGTACCCTGGACTGCCTGGCTGTGTAGCAGCTGGCTTCCTACTGGCTGTCTTGCATACAGATGCATTTCCTTTCCTTCTGTGATGCTGCTTTGTCTTATCTTCCTGCACCATCTATGTCCATTAGCGTGTAGGAGCTGACCCATTGCTCACAGTCATTACCAAAATAAGCTGCACCGGCCTCTTTTGAGTAACGTTGCCCATGGCTTCGTTGCTCGTCTAGGCTAGCAGACCGCATGGAGAAGCTGCAACGCTGAGCTGGTGCAATGCCATGCTTGGCAAAGATCCTCTGCTAAACGCACGTTAAGTAAGCGTGGTGCTGTGCTGGTTAATCCCTCCTCACAAGGATGGAAGTAAGGAAGACCTGGGCAAAATCTTCTGGGCACTGTTCTTATCTGGCTCATGTGTTTGAAGCAGCACATGGAGGAGGAGGAAGTTCTGTTGTCTCCCACTACAAAGTAGAATTTAGTTGTGTATTACTGACCTAGTAATTTAAACACAGACACTAAAATGGAAGCATTTGTAAGGGGGAGTGGGTGAGGAAAAGGTGTCTGTCTTGCTGCACCTTTTCTCCTTCAGTCTCTTCCCATGAGCACCAGCAAGGTGGTTCCCCTTGCTGTTCTTCGTTACAGGAGTCGGGCTTTGGTTTCTGATTATTGTTAGGCAAGTGTCTGGGAGAGATAATGCAGTAAGGGAAAGATTCTCTTGTGTCTGCAACCACTGTCGTTAATAATGGTTAAGGTGACTTGGAGAGTTGTAACTGATCTGTGTAACAGGGAGGACACAGGCTGAAATAGAAGGTTAGTAGATAAAATGTACTGGTGTTCGGATGACAGTTATGAAACTTGGCAAGGGAACGGGCCTGAAATTGTGCCGTGCTGTAACTTCGTAAGGTTCAAAATTTATATCCTAGTTTCAGTGATAATATACTTAATTCAGAGGAGGAGGCATTTTGTACTCTCTATTGTACCACAGAGTGCACTTCAGCTGGAGAGTCTTGTTCGTGCTTTTGTCTGAGACAACCTCATCAGCTCAAGGAAAGGATAGTCTGTGAGCTCCAAGTGCTGCATTAAAACAGCCCACAAAAACCCACCCTCTCCCCCAGCCCAGCAAAGCAAACCCCAACCTGGTACATAAAAAGTGATGCTTAATGAGAAGGGTGGTAGAATATTTCTGCGTAGCATTACAGTCACAGTAGAAGAGGTGATACAGGGACAAATGCTGTAGTTTTAGTCAGTGGTAAACTGATGGATTTGTAAGTGCAGGGTTAGATTTAAAGTAGATTACACGTGTTAGTTCTGGAATGATGTGGGAGTACAGTGGAAAAAACATGAAAGGGGAAAAGTTTCCTCAAAGTTATGCTGCGATTACCTGACAAGCTATGCTCAAGAGGGAACTGAAAAAGAAAATGAGTAAAAATGAAAGGAGGGGAGGAAAATCAGATCTCCAAGGCAGTACTGTGGAGCACTGGCAGCGTACAGCCGGTGACGGTATGGACTGTGTGTTCAGTGGCAAGTGAAAGGCGATAGCTAGTATTCGTCATGTTAAAATACACATATTTCTCCCTTTTGCTAGTTTTATTACTTTTTTTTGTATTCCAAGTTCGTGGCACAGCAGTTGTGATGGTTGCTATGTTCTGTACTCTTAAATACATGTTTTGTTTTGGTCTGGAAAGAATGAAGTTAAACACACCATTTGGACAGATTAAAGCTGCTTTTTATTTCTCTGGAATTCCACTCATTTGATTTTTTTGAGACAAGTGTATCTCCAAAAGTTGGTTATCATGCTTAATGCTAGTCTTTCTTCAGCTTTCCCTTTTGTGAATGTGTAGGCCCAAACAGGACCGCAGTTTAGCCTATAATGTGTTTGCTGTAAACATCTTTAAAAACGTGCTCTGCAGGTACTAGATTGTCAGCTCCGTTCTGCAGGGCAATAGCAAGCCATGGAGGCCGCATCAACACGTGCGTGCACGATAGGAACACACTTCTGCAGCTGCTGGAGAGATTCTTCTTTTTGAAAAACCTTGACTGGCTTTTTCTTTAATTTGGGATGACCTCAGTTTCAGTGACAAGGCAGATTTGAGAGGTCTCTGGGCAGGAGGCTGTACTGTGAATGCGAGGGTGGATCGGCAGCCCACTGTGCTGGGACAAAGTTGACTGTCAGAGGACTTAAAGGTGAGGTAAATGGGAGGAGTTGGATCTCTCTGCAACTCTGTGTGTACGCCAGGAGACAATGTTGCATGTCTTTTGTTGTCTTTTGAAAGATGGATTCATTCATTCCTGTTCCAGAATGACCCCCCTGGGTATGAAGGAATGAGTTGTCCTGTGATGTGACGTGGCTGATGTCAGTGCTCCCTGGCTTGGGGCACGTAACAAAAGTTACAGTGCTGTGAGGTAAGAGAGTCGATGGGAAATAAAGGCCAGCAGAATGTGTATAATCACTACCTACAGTGCTTTATTGCCAATAACATCGCTTAAATTGGCAAAATAAAACCAGTCATTATCTGATTGGCTGCCAGTATATTACTCTCTGGCTTTACTAGTACAGGAGCTAATGCATGGTTATGCACATGCACGCTCTTTCTGTCTCTCTTGTTTGGACAAATATTTCATAGTACAGTTTTGGAAGAAGTCTAGGTTGAGAGAAAAGAGCTCTGTTCGGGAAAATGGAACAATATATATTGCAAAATGCCCTACTGTTTAAAAGAGATAGTTAAATATAATCAGTGATTTTGAAATCATCTGCAGCCTCATTAGCTGGCTTTGTGGCGTTTTTAGAATGCGATTGAAATATTATTGAAACAATCTAGAGAGATGATTTTCCTTCTCTTTGGAGGAGCTCTCTGGTTATAGTATTGGATTACATCCTGGAGATACATGGGAGACACCCATCTACTTGAAAAAGTTACCCCATTTTTGCCAGTACTGCAAAGAGTAAAGGGCCTGTGTTGAATAAAACAGCTGAGGGGAAAAGCGTGTGCAGTATGTAATGTATATGCTAGATAGGGAATGATCGGCAGCACTTGGTGTCACCGTCGCAGAGGGTGACGTCTTGAGAAGATCATCGATGTGCTGTGTGGAGCTTCAAGGAGAAGAGGAGTTTTCAGGGAAGGAAGAGTGATCAGGGCCTCTCTGCAGCAGAGAGGCTCCGGGAGCGGCAGCGCTGCGGGGAGAGCTCTGCTGGTGCCCTCCAGATGGCAGTTTCGGAAGGGGGTTATGGTCGGCAGTGGTAGGAGGTGGTTGGGTGGTGAAGGGGTGCAGGAAGCGTTTGGAGAGGGCTAGCCTGAGTGATGGGCCAGGCTTGCTTTGTAAGAGTGCAGGATACTTCTAGGGATTAGCAGGGAATGTTATGCTTATCTGGGCTGGAGACTGGGCTTTAAACATTTGGGTCAGGACATATAGAGGAGGTATATGTGTATACATATGAGGAGAGTTGGGAAATCAGAGGAGTGAGGCACTGGAATGGCCCAAGTATTAGTGAAAAGAATAATAATATAACACCAGTTATGCTTTTGAGGACAATATATCTAGAAGATAATATTAAGTGTTAAAGAAACTAAATTATTGATTGAAAATGGGATTGTTTCTCCCCATCCAGTCTCTACAGTTTTACTATAGAGTATTTGATTTGTGTGGCAGATCTTTTCTTTTTTTTTTTTTTCCCCTTTAGCTTATAATTGTACCTGGTTACTTTGCAGAAAAGCGAGATCTATTTTCTCTCTGTATTGCCTATTGCTGTTGTACACAGACACAAACAATAAGTACTGACGTGTCATCTTCCACCCCTCTACTCCCAGGATAACTCCGAGTGTATTGTACCTTCCTGTGCCTTAGTATTATCCCTCTGATTAAATAATCTTCCTTCGCTTCCTCTGTGCAGCAGTTTATTGCTGGTCTGTGCTGTGCTTCCATGTAAGCTCAGCTCCTGTGCCTGGCGGAGGGAGTGCACACAGCCACAGCTTCTGCTCCATTGACTTTTGACCTAATTTAGGAAGGAAAGAAGAGGAAAATAATGCAGCATGCTTCTGGATTCACAGTCTGCTGTGTCTTTGGTGGAGTGAGAGGGAGAGCTCTAGCTCTCTCATCTCAGATAGCTGCATAGCTTGCATTAGAAGTTAGACCTCTCTTCAGTGATGCTCCAGAGTGGTGAGTGGATCTGCTTTCATGCTTATGTTGCAGCATATGTCCTCATCTGGGCTGTAGAGGTTGAAGTCTGGTTTTCTGTCAACATCAGCCTTGTCCAGCCCCCATTCAGCACAATAAAAGGGCAGCCACTGACTTGAATTTTCCTCTAAAGGAGACCCACTAAGAGTTGGGGATAATAGGTTTTTAAATATTTTTCTTTTTGAGATCAGTGACGTCTAATAACAGGGATGATGTATGGGAGGAAGAGGTAAATACTTCTTCAGGGGAAGGTAGGTAATAACAGCATTTGGAATCTGCTATTGCTGAAAATGATCTTCTGTAGGATTTGGGAGAAAAAAACTCCAAACTGTTCATTAAAGTACCATGGGGTGTTGATTTTTTTTTTTAAGCATTTTTTTAAAGGGATGCATTTTCCCCCCATTTTTTTGTAAGACTGCCAAATGTCCCTGAGGCAGGAATTAATTGGCTCTTTGTGTTGTGTCAAGTAAGGACTACAACTGCTGTCAGAAAATACTAGGTTTATAGACTCCCATCCAGAACATGAAAGGGGGAGAGAGGCTAACTTTATATAAACAAGGTCCTTGCATCGTTTTGTACAGCTAGCTTGGAGTAACAAATAGAATATTGAAATTGTCAGTGTTGGTGCTTTGGAAGCTGTTAAAGTTGTCCCCGTAACCCCCATCCCTTCATTCTGCCCAGTCCTCTTTTTAGATCAAGCATGTGCTGTTTTCTTCCCCTCTAACCTCCAAGCATCTGCAGTGAGTAATCAAATGTCTGCTCCTTAGGAATACCCAGCTTTTGAGGCAGCTTCAGGAGTGTGATGGAGAGGGATTTTGTTGGTAGCATTGCTTTAGCAATAGAACACGAACTACTGGTTGTGATTCATTTCAGATATTCCCTCTGACCATTTTGGATTTGAAGGTATTTTATAATTTTTAATACTGCTTTTTCAAACGCCACTTTTCATGATGTTCTGAAGTCAGTGGACGGCAGCAGATGTAGATGTAAGCTTTGAAATGGCTCTTTTATGGAGGGGTTTCAGGAGCGTGTCTTGGAGCCGTTGCATTAAAATTCCAAAGTGTTAACTTAAAATGCAATAATGCTCTGACAAAGTGCTACTACCATCTGCTAGTGAGGATTAGAACTGTTCAAAAATCTCCGTAATTCCCAGAAAGAGCAGAGGAGCCATGGCGTGAAGAAAGTCGAACTCTAATTTCATATTTTAGTTCATGGAGTCGCAAATTCTTTGTGGGGACCACTGCCTACCAGAGCTTTTGTGTCATGCTTTCAGCTCCTTTCACACTCCGTTCAGGAGTAAGCATTTGTGGTGTGTGACCAGAGCAGTGCCTGTTGGGATCAGTTTCCAGCTTGGCCTCCCAGCAGAATCCTTTGTATTTACAACCACTTGTCATTTATGTCACAGTAGCAATTCAGCGGTAGCTACAAATTTGGTTGGTATAACAAGGGAATGTGCTCACCATAGATACTTAGAAAGCTTCATTTCCTATCATTTATCTCTTGTGGACTGAGGAACAGTTCTTTGCTTGATGTTCCTATGGGGTTTTGAATACCACCTGAAGGATGCCACCTTTCTATACATCAAAGTCGGGCTACGCTTAGAGTGTGATCTGGTGCTCAAGTGCTCAGTAGAAGAACATCTCCATCCCCACTCTTGTCTCAGCTGAACATGCAGAAATAATGCCATGTCTAGTAAGAAGAGGGTCAGGCCAGTTTCGAACATATTCTGAAACCCAGTGTAACTTACTGGTATCTGTTAGGCAACGGTGTCTGTGACAGCATTGAGGCTGCTTTCCTCGTATTAATGAACAGCTAAATCTTGCACAGTATTGATAGAAGGGAGCAAGAAGAGAAAGGTGGTAATGACAGACTGCAAGTAGCTGTTGATCGCCTAGTTAATATGGATCTCTAAAATTTGTCTGTAAAACATGAATTTTATAAAAAATCCAGTTGAGAAGAAAAGGGAAGATGTGGAGAACCAGAAGCCACAAAAGTCTTTCTCTTCCTTCTCCTAAAAAGGATTCACCAAGTTCTAGTTATTCAGTCTTGCACAGACGATAACAAATGCTCTGAACTAGCTCAGCAGAGAAGTAGATCATCTGTCTCCATGTGCTTTTAGCTGAAATACATTTTCATCACTGTTTCTTGCTGGGGTACAGGTAGTGTGTGTGTGTGTGTGTGTGTGTGTGTACATATGCCCGTTGGTACAACGGCCACGTGGTCCATGTAGACAAAGGTGTACAAAGACCAACTCTCCTTGATGGTCTACAAGTTCTACCTTTTATTATTCTGCGGTGTTATTTTTTCCATGCTGAAGTACATCTGGACTGATGTCCTGTTTGAAGAATCAGGTTTCTTTCACTTGTTACTTTAGGTGTGAAGATTTCCACCTCTTCCAAACTGCCTCTCAGAATTCTCACTGCTTTCCATGTTGTTCATGTAGGTGGGCTGATCACCCATAAAGAGATTTGCTTGAGACTAGTCACTGTAGACCCAGGGTAAATGAAAGATTTCCTGTCTGTCTTTTGCTCAATCCAAGCAACTATGTTGTCTTGTACTATCACTGAGAGGTGTTTTGATTTATCTGATGTGTGAGAGGGAGTACAGAGAGCCACCTTCTATTGTGTTAGCCAGTGTCTGAGGCATGAGGATCGGGGACTGTTTGTGCTGTGAGAATAAGGCCTTATCTTAAGGCTATTCTTGTCATGCTCTTGCTATTTCCTTAGACAGGCTTTTGTCTCCTTTCATATCTGGTGTATACAGAGAAGTAAAAGCATATGGATTTTTCCACACATTTATAGTGAATAATAGGCTGATGAAATAGAATTGACCAGTTCACAGCTGTCAGTCAGTAAACTTGCCCCTTCAAGGGATCTCCATTTATCGGGACTGGGTGCTGAGTAATCTCTACCAAGTCTACTGCATGGTGACCCTGCATGGGAACAAAGTCAGGCAAATTCCCCGCATCATTTTCCCTGCTTGTCTCCTCATAAAAACTGTTTTAGTACTGCCAGATTCAAAGCATATATGAGCAGGAACTGGACATTAAGAGGCAGCTTGTGATAGCGCTAGGGAAGGCAGTTTCCATCTCATAAATCCCTTATTTTTTGGAAAGACCCTCAGCTGTTTCTGGCAGATACCTTATTATTGATCCCTTATTCCCAGCGCCTTGACAAAGAATTTCACCAGGAGCAAAGGAAGAAAGTGCTTGTTCTAGTACCACCAAAGAGTTATGTGCAAGGGAAGGCACGAGGTGGTTTGGTTGCAGGTGACCACGCAGTTCTTGATTCCATGATAGAGTATAAAAATGGTGAAGTGCTGTACAGGATACAAGTTCACCATCTGTTTTTTCCTTTAGAATCTTTTGGTCTAAACATTTTTGAAACATGTTTTAAGAACTGTGCAGAAAGGTGCTTTGTGAGGTGGAAAAAAAAGAGAAAATTTTAGAAGTGCTCTGAAACATAGTCCTTACAGTGACTCTTCCTCAGGGCCGACCTCTGCAGATAAGCAAGTACCTGTTAGAAAGCACGGCTGGCAGAAGGTAGAGCAGCCTGGCTGAAAGCATCTAGCGCTGAATGAGACAAAACGGAGTTATCCCAGGAATATCCTGCTACAGTTTGAGGAGCCAGCTCATAGCTTTGTGTCAGGCTGCATGTAATACAGGTGTCATGTTGCCCAACCTTCATTACCTTCTCGCCCAGTAAAGCAGGACATGCTCCTGGCTACCCCTGACCACCACGCTTTGTGTACTGTACTGCCTACCTTTCTCGTTCCCGGCAAGCTGCTTTTACCTCATCCCATCCCAGCTTTGCCCTTATCCTCCTGCCACGGAAGCTACTTCCAGGGGACAGTTAAGGCTTTATCTACATGCCAGCAGTTTCTTGCATTCATGAAATGTCAAGGGGTGAAGCTGAGCAAGCGGAGAGTTTGCTGCTGCTTTGCAGGTACTTACTGCAAGCAGTTGTCCATCTCTCTCACCATGTCTTGGGCCAGTCCCTCCAGACTGACTGTGATACCTGCAGTGACACTTTATCATTACGGTACCTATGCTGCAAACAATACCCTTGGTTTATGGAGATCCAGGCCTTTAGATAATGTGACTGTGTTCCTGGATTGGTGTGTAAGTATATTTATGTTGGGATCTGGCATAGCGGTAGGGAGGAAAAGGAGACGTTTCTGGGGCAACAGCTCTTCAGGCAAGAGCTGTCGCTGGAGTTCATAGGTAAATGGCAAGAGAAATGTACCTTGGTTCCCTGGTGCTGCTCATCTGATAGCATTGTGTAGTGTCTCTGTCGTGTGCCTGAGACCATGGGCTGTTTTCTGTGCTGTCTGTGTACACAGGGACAAGCAGTCCACAGTGAAGTTTCTGAAATCTTGCTGTTGGCAGGTTCATTTACTTGGTCTCTTGCCCTGGGACAGTGCTCTTGTGTTCATGTTTCTAGAAAGGCAAGGCAAAGCTTCAGTAATAGTTTTAGCCTGAAACTATTTGGGAATTGTTTCTGCTTCTATTACCTCTTATTTTTCCCCATCTGTGCTGACAGATTATATTTATTGGCACAACATAATTGTTGAATCCAAAATACTTTATTTTAATGGTCTTCAAATTGCGTATTTGTTGGTCTGCTTCTTGTAAAATAGGATTTGTAGGTTCTTGCTCGTGTCATTTCCGTAGTATACTGCAGTGTTTTTGAATAGCACCAGTTTGGGTCCCAGGGCTCACTGTGTTGGGCACAGTACTGTGCTCACTTTTCCTTCGTCTTCTGTACAATGTAGAGTCTGTATTTAACTGCTTTTATATGCTATCAGAAGTGAAGAGCATATAGAAAAGTTCTGGTTTTTTCAAACTGATAATTGTAATTTGTGCAGCCAAGAAGCTTATACAGTAGCACAACAAAGGATTTTGCAGGCATTTGTTTTTATGTCATGCAAAACAATATTTTTGCCTTCTGCTGCTGACCACTGAGGCTGCTGACTGAATACAGCCTTGAAATATGCTCAGACTTTAAGTCTTTGCTATTCTGTAAAGATCTGAAAGAACTTGTCATGGTCTCATCTCGCCTGCTGAGTAACCCAGACCATAGTGTGCATTTGAACGTGTTGCTGGATTCAGATGGATCTTTATCCCTGTGTTATTTCTTTTCTAGGTAATGGATCCTACTTGAATGGTCATCAGCACAAAGACTGCTGGCCATGCTCCTGTTTCTCATTTCTGAGCGGAATATGCTGAAGTCCTAACAGGATTTTCAAAGCAGTCACTGACTGCCACTTTTTCAGGCAGGGCATGTGATTCATAGCTTGTCTCACTTTCATAATCCCCGAGGGCTGTTGTTGTGTGGCCAGTAACACACTCTGATGGACATGGGAGTGTGTGGATAGTATCTTTTTTAGAGATATGGGGAAAAGAAATTATTTCCTCCATCACATGTTAGAAAAAGCTGCCAGAGTGATTTGAAAGGAAATATAACAGGCTATAGCTCTCTTCTTGCAGATGATTATTGTAGAATAAACATTGTGTCCGCTGTTGTAGAACATGTGGAGACATAACGTGCCTACCATTAGGCCTGAAATCTGTTCTCTGCCTTTTCAGACTCCGTCTCACATGACTTCAGAAGTCAGTATGTATCATTCCACTGGCTTTATTGGACTTTGGATCACATCTTCTGTTCCTTCTTGTCCTTTTATGCTTCCTTTCTTCTTTCCATCAACTACTTCCCTGACTTTTTTTATTCACAGTCGTTAGTAGCTGCCGCTACTTGCAAGCAGCCTTTCAGAAATGCCTGTGGAGCATTCATGGGTGTGTGAATGGAGAGAGAGTGGTTAGGGAGAGCTTTGCGTTTCCAGAGGTAAGCATAGGTGGAAATCCCACTGCGACGTTATTCCTAATATTGTTATCTCTTCTATTGCTTTAAGTATTTTTGTCTCAAGAGGCAGAAACCTTATTTGGAAGCTAGCTAATTTTCAGGGGACTTAATGCCCTTCTGAAGCATCAATCACTATAAACTACTAAAGACAGGACAAGATGGACCATTGGTCTGTCCAGGGCAACCCCTGTATATCTCCTACTCTGTGCTTTGTTCTTATTTTGACTGATAGGAAAGGAGACCAAAAGCAGTTTTATAATTGAGGGGTAAGATGAGAGTTTTTGAAAGGTGGATTCAATTTTGGACTTGTTTCTGTGAGGAAGACATAAAATGAGCTGTCAAAATGAAGGCATCGGGGCCCCTTATGAGCTAGTGTTGCACCTATTCAGCTGTTGCCTGACTTGTTGAACCTCTGTTTTCCACGTGGGTAGGTATGGTATATTCCCTTACTGAACACCTTGTCTCGTCTGCTGCGTTGGCACTCTGGAGGTGGAGCTCTGTCTCATGCTGTGTTGTATCTGCGTGGCCAATCACACTGATACCATTTCAGCCGAGAGCTTTGAAGTTTACTGTACAACTGGTAGTTGTAAAAATGTATTTTATCCTTTTGCATCAGTGGTTAGAACAAGCTATTCTGTTTCAAGAGTGCAAAATCTGGATGCCAGCAGCGAGCTTACGCTGTGATATCCTTCCAAGGTGATGGGTTGTGAGTGATGGAGCTGGACCGTTCACTCAGCTGTGCTGGGGGGGAAAGTGCTGATGTGGATTGCTACTGTTATGGGCAGAAATTGGGGCTTTAGGTGCAAGCTTCAAATGTATATGTGTCTTTATGAAAGCAGTCAAGCTCTAGCTTGTGTAAAGGTAGCTATGATGGAGTTTCAAATGGCACTGTAAACGCATCTCCACAGCCAGAGCAAGCTGCCTGCTTCTTTTTTACATCTTCTTATCTGCTGTTGCAGACAAACCAGTGTTACCTGAAGGAATTGCTCTGGTTTGCATTTGCTGCAATATTTTCCATTGGAATCTGGAATATCCAGCTTAAAAACCTAAACCTGAAAATTATAGCTGATTTCCTGCATTAGCAGAGGGTTATTTGTTTGTTGTTTTGCGGTGGTGTGGTGTTGTGTTGTGGGGTTTTTTCTTTTTTTTCCCTCTGACATAGAATGCTCCAGCACTATAAATCCACCAATAATGGCTAATTAAAACACTCAGGTGTTCTACAGTGCAAAGCAAGTGTTAGTGCAGAGAAGTGCGTGGCTGTTCTTGAATTTCTTGTTACGTGAGCTTTACAAGCTGCTTCTGTTTCATACCTTTCTTCTTACCAAGGGGCTGTCTTTAAGCAGGAATATTTTTTAGAACTTCCTTCCCAGGGGAACTCCTCAGAGAAGACACCGATGGGCAACAGGAGTAGCTTCCTACAGACATTAGCTGTGCCCTCCCTTCAGAAAACACACAAAGAGATGTACACAGTGTGTAAAACAGTCTTAGTGGCTTTTGTCAACGGATAAAACCCATCTGGATGGTCATTGCTTTTGTTCACTTCCCACATTTTATTTTTATGTTTTTAAACGTTTTGAAGTTGGTGTAGGTGTCAAGCAAAGAGGTGAGCCATCTTGCCTGGTGGGAGAGGGTGACATCAGGCTTCCATTCAACAGGGCAGATCCAGGAGGAGCGTTTTCTCTGCATATCCTTACTTGTGTGCTCTCACTTTGCCAGCTTCACCTTTTTGTTGATTCAGATAACGCCCGCTGTTATCTTCTGAGGGATGTCCTACTGTCCCATTGGGTTTTTGCCTGGGGTTTCTATGGTTTGGGATTCATCCTTCTCATCTGGCTGTGTCAGTACCTCCAGTTGTGTCTCTTAATGGCCGCAAGCTCCCCTTAACTTTCTTTCCCTGTTCTGTCCGTACTGGCCTTGTACAGGTAGCTGAGATGTACGTGTTTAATGTATATCATATATGTATCCCTTTATTTCTTGTATCTCTTCATGCAGATGTCTGTACACTGAAGTCCATAGGTGTGCATCATTGTATACTTAAAATATTTGAAGGGATTAAGTTTGAATAAGCTTTCAAAAGTTTGTGTACTTCACAGCTTATTTGGAAGTAGTTGAGAGTCTTCACCTGGAAGTCTAATTAAAATAATGAATATTCTAATGGTATTTCATGGCAGGCCAGGCAGTGTAGAAGGAGAATTTTTATATATTTTTTTTTAAAGTTACCCAACAATTGTAAGTCTTAAATGTTAAGCATGAATTCACATTTTAGGAAGATTTGGATTGTTTATTATGCTGACTAGATTAGTCAAATCCTATTTAAAATACTCATAGGAAGAATTGTTAGCAGTCATTGCAGAACTTCAGCTTTAGGAATATCTGCTGAGCAAACAAGGTCAGATTAGTAGCACACTTCAGAAGAAAGAATAACGCTGTGGTGGAAGCACTTGACTTGCACTCGGGAGATCCATGTGGGTTTTTTGACATTTCCACAGATTCTTGAGCGGCAGCGGGCGAGTCGCTCATCTGATTGTGCAAATGCCAGTGAGTAGTGCTGGCTCTGTTGCTGTCTTCAGAGTATTGTTTTGCAACTATTAGCATTTGTAAGGGAACATGGAGAAGGTGGCACATCCTGAACAGATAAGCAGTATCCAGAGCTTCAAAACTAACAAGCTCAAGGTTTTCCATGTCACTGAGGCACAGTCAGAGGGTTCGGCTCCCTCAGAGCGGTATGGTCTGTAGCAGGTATCTAGCGCAGTGTTGCCAAACCTTGGCAAGGTGCCGCCAGCACGTATATAAAATATCTTAGTGTGGCGGTGGGAATACTTCCTAGGCTGTTCATACACATACTTTCATAATCACATGCAACTGCACGCTTTCACTGTTTTGTTCCCCCAACAATATTCAGAGGGACAATTTCCTTGCACCATCATGGAAAATGGAATGTCACCAGCTAGCTGGAAATAACCGCTTGAAGAATTCTCCCATTTCTGATCAAAGGTTGGCTGCAGAACCATGAGAGACCCACTTGCTAATATCAAGAGCGGAGTTCTATGTAAAGAAAAAAAATCCCCTGTCTTGCTCTTTCATTTTTATTAAAGGCAAAGCAGTGCCATTGGTGGTACACTGGTGGGAATTTTTTGTTTGTTTTGGTTTTGGGGTTTTTTTTACAACTTAATGAAAACTTCCTTGTAAGAATTATATTTAGTTAGGGTTTTTTTTATGGTGCTGTGTTCAAAAATGATGCCTCAACCCAGACTGCCTCTTGAGTACTTTGGCTGTATGGATATCTGCTGTCCACATTGATGATGTTAAGAGTGTTGTTATTGTAGAAGGTAAAAATTTTTTTTTTCTGGTTACTAATGTTTATTTTTCGTGCATACCAATTATTCTCTCTTCTGTTCCAATATGCAAATGTAGCTGCTCTTCTATGGGTAATTCTGTATTTGTTTGTATAATCCTACAGTGTTTTCGGATAGATTAAGGAATTAATTTGCTTTCTAATTTTCCTTTCTTATTCATCGTCCATAACTGTGTAGAACAATAATTGAAGACAAGAGGGAAGAAATGTAGTGTGTCAGTTGTTCTTTAAACTCACAGCTGCCAATCAGAAGGGACAGTCAGCTATAGCTGCGTTTCTGGGTGCGTTTCTGTAGAGGGTGGGGTGTGTGTAATACTAGCAGGTAAGTGGTAGCGCTTGCAGGTAACTTGGCCTGCTGTCTGTAAACATTGCTATTTTTGTGTGCCTTACTGGCATCAGGAGCGTTTTGCCGATGTTCTTGAACCAGACCTAATGCAATATCCAGTTCTGTAGGAAGAAAGTAACTTGGTTTCTCGACCACAGCGGGTCTCAAAACTTCCTGCAAGGCTCTGTGTCTTTGCCCATGGACTTTGCTCTGCAGGGAAAAAGACTTTTTTCTTTTTATTTCCCCGTGTTAAAAGGTGGGAGAAATACATTCTCTGAACTCCAAGTAGGAAGCACGTGTGTCCTAGATGAGATTAGCCTATGTATTTTAACTTTGTAAGCCATTCTGGAGTTACACTGCGAGTTGTTAGATTAGCTGGTCAGAGTTGTGCTGGAGAATGATGAATTTCAGCCATTAGCACATTAGCAGCGTGAAAAAGAGAAGGAAACACACTTCTATTAACAGGGCTGATGGACCAGTCAGAGTAGCTGGAAACTCATTAGGTGATGTATTTCCATCAACATGTACATCTGTAGCAATTGAAAAACACTTAAGGAGTTGGAGAGTCCAGATTATGATTCAGACACTTGCCTTCAGTAGGGCGTTTGTTTTTGTGCTAGCTGTTGTGCTTGGAAACGTTCTTTAAAACGCTCCAGAGAAGTACTCTGCCGTTGGCCCGGTCCCCGTGCCCTTCTGCAGCCATCTGATGTCTGCAAAAGGCAAAGGAATTGAAGGTTATCAAGAGCAAAAGGACAAACACAAGGTGCAGAAGTGTGTACTTCACTTGTGTGTTTTACCATACGTGAGATCGGCGTGGAGAACGAACGATGAATACATGACGAGTCACGCACTTCGTCGTATTTGGAAGGTACAGATGGAATCTCATTGCATCCTTGCCCTTGTTTGCAGCAGTGTTTGCTGCCTGCGATGGCTTCTGGGCTGCTTCCACTCATGTGAGCAAAATCTGGCTGTCACAGCAGCTGAATCAGATTGCATAGCTGCTGGTTGGAACAATTTCTGTCCGAAATAATTTTGGTGGGTTTGTTTTCTAGTAGGAAAACTCTGGGTTGGTTTGTGGTGTGTTGGGTGCTTTCCCTCCCCCTCTCCCGCTCTGACAAGTGATGGCCTTCAAAAGATTCCTCTGCAGCATACCCAAAGAAAAGCCATAGTGCTCTTATGAAAGGCCATGGTTTGTCTCTTCTTGAACAGTCCCTTTCTGTGTAATTTTCATCACTTTAAGGTCTCTTTGGTGCCTCAACGTGCAGCTGTATTGATTTTGGAACAGACTGGACCATGCATACCTACGCGGAACGCTTTTCAGAGAACTTCAAAGGCTTTCACTTCGCTGACGTGCAAATTGAATTTAATGTCATTATAAATTTAAACACAAAACTAAATTAAATAAATTTTCTGTAATTATATATTTTGGAAAAAAAAAATCCACTATATATGCATGATGTTACACTTGTCTTGAAACTGCAGGCTCTAGTTTTAGGTGCATTGCAAGTGTTGCGAGTTGACAAACTGGTTGAGAAGAAAGCAAACAGATTCTGCTGAATTAAACGGGAAATTAAATGTACTATGTATAAAAAGCATGAAGTATATGAAGATGATTGATTTTCTGTCAGCAAGGCTGTGTTTTGCTTTCTGCACAGTGCTGTTTGTTTCCAGGTGGGAAATACACCCCTTCTGAGAGGAGGAAAAGTAGCGTGCGACTGGTTTGTCTTTTTGTGACACATTTGCTGATGTAGAGGAAAACACCAAAATAATCCCAGCAAGCTAGAATTCCTGCCACGGGAAAGCGTTAGGTGGAGGGAGATGGTGTGGAAGGAGACGTACAACTTGAATATGCTGTTTCAGGATTGTGCTGGTCAAGGATTGTTTAAGAAATTGCCTGTGGAGTGAGTAAAGCATGGTCTGTGGATTTCCGTAAGCAGCTGGTGTAAATGAAGCTTCAGAGAAACAGTGAAGGGAATTTCTGGAGTTGTCACACGGGTCACTTACCCCACAAGCGTGACCGCTTTCCAGAGGATGATCCCACGCTGTGGCTCAAACTAGCCCTTCAGAGACTTGGAACTGTGTGAACCCTGCAGAGTGCCTCAAAGTCTGCCGAGTCTCACCTGTGCTTCTTACCGTAAGGCAAGGCTCCGAGTGACTCCTCGCCCCACCTCGGATGATTTGTGACCTGGGTTCATGGGTCCCCTGGTGAAAGGACCAGATTTCACACAGACGTGCTCCTTTGGGATTAACAACAACCTGTAATCAGTGAGTAAGAACTGTTTCATTCCCAGTAGTAACAAATCCCTGAACCTCTAATCTTAATGCTGCAGAAGGAAGTAGGTGTTGGTAGCGACAAGAGGTGATGTTGCCCGTTGGGGTAGCGGGAGCCTCTGTGGCACAGCCACTGGCAGCCTCTGCCCAGCTGTAGGGCTGGCAGCACAGGTCGTGCCACGAGCCAGTGTTCTTTGTGTAGCGAGTGGCGGTTTCTTAGGGGGTGTGACTTTATTGTATTGCGTGTACTGCTCTGCCTGACAGCTTGAGGAAAGTGTGACCAAAGCTTCAATCGCTCATTAAGCATCCTGCCCCTTTGTTACAGGGTCTTGCTGTCCTCACTGGAACACCACAGTAAATCTCTCTGTAGGATTCTCTGAGCGGAGAGCTAGTGGAGGGCTGGCCACATGCTATCAATTGACAGCTGAGGAAATCAAACGCTATTAGAACATTTATTTGATGCTACTTAAAACAAGACTCTCTATAGATTAGGAAGTAGAAAGCATGTAACTTTCCTGTGTACCATATTGATTTATATCAACCCAGTGTAATGCATATTGATTCATATATGCAATTCTGCTGGTGTGTGACAGTCCCTCCAACAGCGTCTCCTGGTTTGGTTGGATTTTCTGGTAATGATATTAAACAGCCCACAGTAAATCCACCTTAGCAGGTCTCCAGAGCCTGCAGCGTTGGCCCAGGACGTGGCTATAGGACAGTCTGCAAAAGAACAGGGTAGTGGCGTGTGACTGTGCTATGTTTTGTCCTCCGAGTTGGTGAGGGACTCTTACGGTAAGCACGTGGTTGCAGTTATTTCTAGTATTAGTACCATTAGTATTGGGAATGTTAAGAAATACTCATATAAATATGCAGTTTTGCTGCTTTTGTTCAATAAGAATAGAATAGTCTCTTTGAACTTCAAACTCGGGAGCATTATGGGCTTGTGCAGAAATGGTACCAGTAACGTGTCCTGAGAGTTGGAGTCTGCTTTCTGGTGGGTACTCCTGTAGCACCCACTTTAAACCACATCTGCCAGCTTTATTCTACAGCTCTAAGTTTTGCTTCAATTAGAAGTGACTTGCATGTTAGTGGACAATAAAATGCATGACATTGTTTACTAAAGTTACTTATAAGAACCAGATATTCTCTAGTTTCATCTTAAGCCTTTTCACTTACAGACCTTGCATGCACACTGTTCTGGTCTTTTCATCCGATTTGTTTATGTGGCTATCTTCCCTAGACCAGCGTTCCCCCTGTTTGAATACCACACCTTTGACCTTTATCCTGGAGTTTCTGAGATACCTGCACTACCCAAAAGAGATCAGAACTGCTGTTCCTGTTTTGTTTCTTGCTTGCCAACTTGTGCTACAATGAAACCAAACTTCTTTTCACTTCCTCTTCTACAGTCAGTGAGTTAAGTGGACACTGCCCAGTTGGAATCAGTTTGCCCTTATCGAATTCGTTTGACCCTCTTCTGGACAAACAGTAGCTGCCTGGCTTTTGTAACACGTACCAGAGAACTGGTGTCTCTCCTTTGTTTCAGTAACACTTACACAGAGTCATTTCTTAACGACATCAGGGACTGGGTAATTTATAATCCTACAGCTGAGGAGGTTACAGTTTATTACATTAATAGAATAAGTGTTTGCTGATAAACCACTGAGATCTGCTTAATAGAATAGGTGATCTCATGAGGGAAGAAACTTTTCCAACAACTTGGAAGAATACATTCCAAGTAGTGATTGTAGGTGGGAACCTAGGGGTGGGTTGTAAACCAAATACCTTTTCTGAACTTAAAGGAGTAGATGAAGATGAATTTACAGGTCTGAACTGAAGCTAGGGAGGCTGCTACCTTGGGAACAGTGTGGTCTAATACCACCAGACCTTTATACTCCTTTATAATTTACCTGAACCTTCGTTCTCCCCTTTGTTAACTGTGGATGGCACACGTGCTAGCACGAAGCCTGGCGCCTCAAGCCATCAGCAGCCATCGGTGAGGCTTTCCCTGGCTGGTCCCACAGCCGTGGAGAGTGGCGTGGCACAGCTCAACCTGGGCAGAAAACAAGATGCTTGAGGGGATATTAAAGGCCCCAGCAGCCTAACTGCTTACAGTTTAATTTCTGGGGTGAGTGGTGGTGATGTGCAATCCAAGGATGTGTTTCAGCTCTCCTTTTTATGGTGAAGTTGAACAGGATTGCTCGTTTGGGAGATCCTTACTGGCTAAAACCTATGAGAGTCACTACTGTGACTCATATTTGCAGAAGTTTATCTTTGCAGCACAAGACTTAGGAAAGCATGTAATGTACTTGCTGTCAGTCTTTATTTTTATTTTAAATTAGGCAGAAATTTAGCTTTCAGAGAATTTATTTGCAAGTATGAAACCTGTGGTGATTGTGGGAATGAATATAAAAGCTTTCAGACATCCATACAGGGGAGGAATAATCCCAGGATGGATCTTTCAAAGAGACAGATTTTTGTGGTTTTTTTTATAGTATTACATGTACATGCTTGTGTGAAATCTCAGACCTGCTGCTGTCTTGGACAATGGGCTTCAGGTTTTATGTTGAAATAATTTTATGGATAGTCAAAGTTGGTCTTTGAAAAGGTTTTTGAGTTTATCATCTGTACAGCAGAAGGTTCTTCACCATCTTGATTTTTGGTCAAAAAAGAAAGATTGGATTATGAGAGGGGGCATCTGCCAGTCAGGAAGAATACCAAGGAATGGAAATCATGCTTGAAAAAGAAGGAAGTTAAGAAGAAGAATTAAGAATATAAATGGTAGATTTAAAAGAGGAAGATTATGAACTGTAAGAAAGATTTGAGATCTAGCATAAACAAACACCCTTATAAATTGATAGTTTTAGGCATTTGAGGATGAAAATAAGTGCACTTTGTTCATTAGCTGAAGTCCTTCAGTAATAATCTTAATCAATAGCCATGTTTTGTCCTGTAAGATCTTTCTACTTCACTGAATACTGAGGTAATGCACTATTGATGTCTCCGGGGACTTCTGAAAGTGCAAATTCCTTTACTATGCTAATGGCATCTTAGCTGTTGTTGTTATTTTACCTCTAAGAAAAATCTGGAGGTACAATCTTTTTTTTTTTTTTTTTAAATAGTATTCTTAGATACTTTAAATATTGTGCTTGTGAGTGACTCTGTGCCTTCTGAAATACTCCTGCAGAAGTTAAGTGGAGACAAAATTGGCATTTCTGTATGCTCACGCTTTGTAACATCATCACCAGAATGCGTCTAGGCTTCTGACCGTGGATGGTGCCTTACGCCTGGCCTGGTTAGTTGTTCTTCCCTTTGTTCTTCCCTTCCCTTCCCTTCCTCCTGCATCAGCAGCCAGCTATTGAAGGCACTGCCCTGAATATCATTTCACCAATTTGTACAAGTTGCAGTCGCTGACACTTGGGATGTTCTAGAACTTTCAGCTAGACTTACTAGTACCTCCTGGTTTGCTCTGCTGTTGACACATGTGGAGAGAGCTTGGAGCTCTTTCTGTAGCTTACACTACTGCTCTTCTCACACTTGGGTGACAGTTTATTCTCAAGTCAGGATACTCACCTGCAGATAGCAGAACCCAAACCATAGCTGAGTAGACTTGTATGGGACCCAGGCTTGGTCTGACAGTGTAGATACTGGGCTTGTTAAGTGTCAGCTCAGTTTGCAGCCGGGTTCATAAGAGGAGGAACAAGGCTGAGTATGGCAGGCTTTCAGCAGGCAGAGTCTGTCTCGGGCACAGGCAGGATGTTCAGGTCTGCTCTCAGGCATTCAGAGCTCTCCTGCCTGGTCTCCTTCTGCCCCAAGTCATGAGGAGGTACTTTAGGAGGGCTCACC
This sequence comes from Todiramphus saurophagus, assembly GCA_024582635.1. Lineage (NCBI taxonomy): Eukaryota > Metazoa > Chordata > Aves > Coraciiformes > Alcedinidae > Todiramphus > Todiramphus saurophagus. Next base: position 117,469 of record JANIMW010006105.1, on the reverse strand, counting down.
CTTGCCTTGAACCTACCGTTAGCCATGGATTTACAGCACTGGTTGTGGTGCTGGCAAAAAATGGAGTTTGGGTTGTTCTGGTTTGTAACCCAGGCAGGTACATCCCCAGCACTGTGTACTCTCAGGGAGTTTCAAGGGATTAATTTTGCTCTGACCAAAACTGGTAATTAAATGCTCCTTCACTTACAAGGTAGAGTAGGAAGAGAACTGGGGGATTTACGTTTTCATATTCAATTCTAAATGCTGTTTGGATGTTTCTGTTACCAGTAGCTTTATCATTGTTAATTGGATATTATAAATAGAGCAGCTTATTCACATTCTGTAGAATAGAACTCGAAAATGTTTCTTTCTATTTGCCAGTTGTCTTTGTCTCTGTGAGGTGATTGTATTGTTGAGTGGAAACAGGAGAGGTTTTAAATCTAAATTTGAAAAGTTAATTTCTGCTTGCTTGTTTGAGGTGAATCTGGGTAGAAGTTACTCTATGAATGTCATGTTTTTCTGAACCATAGAACCATTTTATAATACATTTAGAGTAGCCTAGACAGCAGGATTTAACTGCTGGATTTATACAGAGCATACCTGGTTATTCTCTCTTGTGGTGTTAGAAATCTGGAGTAACTCAGTAGAATGCTACTAACCAACTGAACAGTTACAGGTGGTACTACTATAGCTCTTGGAGACTCTGGTCTTTACCAGGGATTCTAGTGTGTTACTGCTAAACTGATAAAGAAAAAAGGTAAGCTCTTTAGAGTTTCAAGTTAGAGTGAGAATACAAGATGAGACAACAGCTTGATGTAGGCAGTCACATCAGGACAGATACTGTGGGACTGCGTTAGTCAGTTTTGCAGGCAATCCCAGAAACATTATGGCAAGCAGGGAGAGGAGAAACAGGTCCAGACTTTTTCTGGAGACAGGGAGGGGAATGGCAAGGAAAAATACAGTTGCTTTGCTTTTTTATAATCTGAGCATCAATGAAGCATCGGAAATGGCGCTAGTTGCTGGCATTGCCTGAATTATCGGCGATGAAGGGTGAGTAAGTAGGAAAGGTTACACCAAAATGCTGTCTTCTAATCTTACAGAGAAGTGGAGGTGTGTACTTCATTCCAAATAACCTTGAGACCCTTTATATTCTGTGGTCATCAGTATCAAGTGAGCAGCAGTGATGTGGGCATTGCTGCTTGCTGCTGTGCCCTGGGCTGTCAGAGGTGAAAGGAGGACAGTGTTGCAGCACTCCCTGACCTGGCAGCAGTATGCACAGACGCTCACACACGGAGGGCTGGACGCTTGCTCTTTAGGAGATGCTGTTTTCCCAACAACTGAATCTATCCATTAAAAGTCTCAAAAGTAATTTAAAACCACACACCAGTGCTCCCCAAATGAAATTGAAACAGTTTTATAAGGGTGCTGAGCCTCAGGCTCCTCTCAGATTCATCGCTGTGCAAGGTTCTTGTGCTCTTTTGGTTCTGTCAGATATGCCCACCCACCCAAATCCATCTCCCAACCGTGGCTGCATGTTTGCCTTCTTTTCTCAAGTAATGTTTCCCAGAATGTCAGCGTCAAATTATAAATAAAGAGATTATTTTGACAGAAGCTTGGGGATGCTGTGACTGGAAGGGGCACGTCCTTCACAGTCAAATCATGGAAGCTTTACCTTCAAACTGATGTTCTCCTGGAGGCAGGCCAAGAAGAGTGCCGTGCTTTATGAGCCAGTGTGACAAAGGAACAAAATAGTGGGGAGGAAGGGATTTAGGAGGTAGGGGTTATGTAACTATCTAGATGGGAATTTTTTTTTTTTAACTTTTTTTTTCCCCTAAAGCTGATTTTCCTGGTTTAGTTTCTAAACAGTTTGCAGTGAAAAGCTGGTAAGCAATTACTGTCAAGTGTTGGGCTTTGGGTGTGGTGTTCTTTTGGTTTGGGTTTGTTTGGTTTTTTTTCTTCAATAAACCTGGGTTGGCTGGAGTGACTGATTTAAGCAATTCCTTAAGCTTCAGTGAGTCTGTTAGTTTAGTGCTTCACTTTCTGGGGAAAAAAAAACCCCTAATACAGCAGTTCTGTGTCAGTCATCCTTTTGCTACAGCTGCTGAGTTCAAATGAAACATCACCATGGAGAATGGGGGATGGATTTAACACTGCATGATGATTTATCTGTTGTTGTGTAGAAAGAAGGGAGGTACAAGCACAGGAACTTCAGGTGGTGGAGTAGCATCTCTTCATCACGGTGCGCAGTCCTCGTGGAGTCTGTCAACAGGCGGTATTGAAACATGCGTATGGAGGCTCTGTCCTGCTTTCCTTCACTGAAGTTGACTGCGAGTCCTGAGCAAAACAAAAAGCCATTGCAGTAGGCTGTTGGAGCACAGTTGCTTATGTCCAGCAAGCCGAAACACCTTTTGCTGATTTGATGCTGGTGACATTGCCACAGGCATCTAGTCCTCTGCAGTGCCAGAAGTTCTGCCGTTGGTCACAGGTCAATCTGCCTTGGTTTGCACAGTGGCCTGAGGCTGATGAGCCTTTCAGACCTACTCAGAGACACTGGAGTCTGTAAAGTTGAGTCCTCAAACTGAATTCTTCTTTCCAGTGGCATTTGATACCATATTGGCTCTTCTTTATTATCAGCTAGTAACCTAATTCCACTTGGCAAGGTAGGATGAAGAAGTTACTGGCCTTGAAAGATTTCAGAAATCCAGAGGCGAGCAAAGCTGTCATACCTGTTCTAAAGGGCTGGACTGTGGTGCCTACTCAGCTTAGTGGACTTGGCAGGTGGGAATTCCCATTCTTAGTGGAGACATATTCCTGCTGATCTATATTATGCATGTTCTGGTGCCACAGAATGAATTCTTTCTTGCTACAACTGAATTTCTGCGCTGCTCGGACCTGTGATAGGCAAGAAAGCTCTAAGTTCCTTTTACAAAGTTTTTTCTCTTTATTTTTATCTTTTTCTTAATTAAAAACTCAGACCTTGATATACTGTGGAACTCTGAGATACCAGTTTAGTTTTCTGTACTTTAATTATATTCTGTTGTTATCTTTAGTTTTATCCTTCGTAAGCTTCTTGGAGTAAAGGTCTTTGTTACGTATTTGCACTGTAAGTAGTACAATTGGCTAGTAAAGCTCTGACATAAAGATGTTATTCAAGTAACACCTCAATAATTGTGAAAGGAATCAAATTTTCATCTTTTCAAATTTTCCTTACTGCTTAACTAAAGCACTAGGGTTGAAAAAAATAAGAAAGAAGCTGTCTGTTCCAAAATCACTGCTTTGCCTCCATTTGGAGGAATGAAACAGCATTTTGGTCACATCCAGCAAATTAAATAAAACCAAATCATAAAGATTTGTGTAATCAGGAAAATCTAAGTCTCCAATTAAACAAAAGCACTCGCTGTTTAGGAATAAATCAGTGTCTCGGGCTGCCTTTGTGGGCAGTGAAACAGAAACACAAGTCACCAATCTGTTTCTTGCTCTTTGCTATTAGCTATGATTTTTCCCCCTGCATATTGATTGCCTTCCTCTCCACAGACTGCTAATGCAGCTGCAGTTGGATGATGATTTTTATTAGAAATGTGCTCTGCTTCTTTTTGGAACAAATGGACAGCCCTGCTTGGTCTCAAATGTTTAACTCCACGATCCTGTCGGAGCAGCGTCCTCAACTGCTGCAGCCAGGTTGGCATCTAAAAGAAAATATTACCAACTTCAAAGCAAACGATACCAAAGTACTTCCAGTCAGAACTGATGTACGAGGTAGACACTGAGAGTAGAGGGTTCTGGCTTGAGCACTGAAGCACCCAGAATTACATGTAGCTCCCTAATTGAAAGCGTTGTAGGAGGAAGAGGGGACAGGCTGTTCTGGTAGTTTTCTAGGCTGAGTGCTGATTTCTTTCATCCAGCTACAACTTTCTAGCGGGAGGCAGAGTAAGCTGGGCGCCTGAACAGGCTGACTAGACCCGTGCCTGGGGCTGATTTCTGCCTGTGTCCTTGCATTCACTCTAAAGGGAAAGAGAAATGGATAATTTTTGGAGTTTATGACCATGGGACTCTTTCTGAGGGCTGCTTGGGAGAAACAGGATCCAAGTCGCAGTGCTGTGCTAAAGCTCCTCTGCCAGAAGGCTGGTCAGCCTGGGCAGGAGCAGTTTAAACTGGGGGCATGGTCCTAGGCAGCCAGCTCTAGGTGGCCCTGCTTGAGCAGGGATGGACCAAACCATCTCCAGAGATATCCTCCAACTGCCCAGCCGTTCTGTGATCTTAATTAACCTGTATGTTCAAGTTGCTTCTATTGAGAATGAGCAACTTTTAAAGGTGCTGAGATGATGATTTCCTGTAGATCAACAGATAAGTCAGGTAATCGTGTGGGGTTTTAGGAGTGACTGGTGCGTACACACATAAAAATACTTCCCTTCTCCCGAATATAGATGTCATGGTCTGAACACCAGGATTGGAAACTGGTGTTAATCTAGGTGTGCTTGCTGGTTCTCTGGACTACCTCAGGTCTTCTAAACCATTGGGTTTGGGTTTTTTTCTGGTGTGGTGGTTTTTTTGCTTCTTTTTTTTTTTGGGGTGCGGGGAGGTCTGTGTTGGTTTGTGGAGTTTGTGGCTTTTGTTTGTTCAGTTTATTGGTTGGCTTGGGGTTGTTTGGGTTTGCGGGTTGGTTTGTTTGTTTTTCCCTGTTGAGTTTGAAACTCGCAGGTAATGCTTCGGTACTGGAAAAAAGCTGTGAGGAGATGAAGCAGATAACCTCAGAAAGCCACTTCGGTTTTAACCGATAGCTATCTGTGTGTACGATAAGCAAAACTTTCTAAGGGGGTTTACAGAAGGTATGATAAACCTGTTTTCGTGACCTCAGAATCTGAGGGAAGAGCAAAAGGGAGAGGAAGATGCAGAGACTGATCAGACTGGGTTAGTATGGGGCAAAAACACAGGAGAGGAGTTGTTTGGACAAGCAGGGAAGCAAATGAAGGAATCTAATCCCTGCTGTAGAAAGGACAGTCAGTGGAGGGGGCAGGTAAGAGCAGTGGTCACATCGGAACTAAGATGATGGTATCTGTCAGTGCAAGAGGTTGTGTGGAGGCAAATGATTGCACACAATAATCAGTTTTCTTGTTAACAGAATTATCAGGAACTTTCTAAAGGCAGCATATAGAAAAGGAATGGCTTTTTTTAAACTCGTCTGCATAACCTGTGCCATGAAGCCCTTTTCCTTCAAGCAGTAAATCTGCCTTTCCTGAAGGAGCAGCAGGATTGGAACCTCGGTCTGTCAAAGCCAGATATACCCATTAGTCATTTATTTTGCGTGATGACTCACTAGGTGACCCAGTCTTACCTTTTCATGCTCATCTTGCACAAAAAATTAAAACTGAGTCCATTACCCAGAAGCAAAATGAGATTGAAAGCTACTGACAGGCTTTCCTTTCAATTAAGCCTTAAAGCTTACCAGCCGACTTGGGTCCTGGCTTTCTGAAGGCAGGTTTGGAGCTGCAAATTGGGGCCGTTTCTCTTTCCAGTGGCCACACACCAGAGCTGTAGTGAGGTTTTGGGTAAAAAATTCGCCTGTCTGTTGAAATGCTCTATAGCTGTGCCGTAGAAATGTTTGAATTACTGTACACCACATTTCACTTGCTCATAACAATCTTAATTAGGATAGCCACAGTACTGGGATGTCTCTCTAAGGGTACCCTAGTGATCCGGAGGTGCAATGACTGCTGCCTGCTCGGGGAAGAATTAGCCTGAGTTCTGCTCAGTGGCACAGCGGCTCCCTGGTGCTGTGCTGCTAAGTGTTGTTTAACCAGGTGGTAAATAAGTGTGAAATCCTGAAACCCCATTCCCTTTTAATGCAGCGGATTAAAGTGGGAAGCAAACAAATTTTGATAAATCTTGTTGGTTTTAAATCTTGTCTTGCTTTTCAGTCAGGGCCTGTTTCCTCCACCAGGAGTGAAAATATGTTTGTTTATTTTTTCATATTTGGTTTGTGATTTGAGGAGTTACCCTTCCTTTGGAAGCATTTCTTCATTGCTTCCTTCTATTTTGAGTTTCCTGTGGGGCTTTCAGGAAATCTTTGGGGCTGTGGTTAACCAGAACACAAGAGAACATACTTGGTGTTTCAGCTGTTCTTTCTAGCTCTCAAGAGATGGGGTAAAGCTGCAGGGCAGATGCAAATAACGTGATACTGGTGTTTTATACGCTAAATACCTTCAGAACAGTGGCCCTTTTACCCTCTTCCTCCTGTCCACTATTATTTCTGATCCAAATAAGGAAGAAACTGCAAACAGTGAATTGGACTGAAGTCTCAAAAATGAGAACATATATGATATGTGTGTCAGAGATGACAGGGAACTGATGGGCAAGGGAATTGCTCGTGGCTGCCAAGGGTACTGATTGCTCTGTTTAGCTGTATACACGTTTAAGACATGGATTCCTAGATGACACTTGTGGTAGGTGCCAAGATTAGTATATATTTTAAGGTAAACTTAAAAGTTCAGAAGTACTATTGATGTTAATTTGGGTCCTGGTCCCCATCAGAAGTGACTGGATGCTATGTGATGCTGACAGGAGTGCTGTTGGGGAGAACCAGAAAGCACGGAACAGATGGAATTTCAAAAAAGCTGAAGTTTCTTTGGTATTGTACTTGAACTTGTTCACACATCCAGTGTGGAAACTACTGCACAGAATCTTTCCTCGAGAGCCTTCATCTTTGTTGTACTTAAAAGAAAAAAATCCCGAACCAGGAGGTATGGATGTAATGACTGCTGTGCTAGGGAACAGCACGCTTGGAAGTACTGAACAAAAGCTCCTCACGAGTAGCAGGAAACTTTGCTTCTTGGAAGAGACTTCTCTTGTAGGGATGTTTTTGCCCGTGTGTAGATGCTGCATAAGCATTTAGGGAAATTGCATTTGTCCAGCGTTGCTGATAATCACAGGAGTTCAGGTTGTTTCCTAAGGTGTCTGCAATGTTTAAGTACAAAATTCCAATGCTGTACAAATAGCACAGGACTCGCTGCTTTTACAGGAGTGTTTGATGTAAGCAATCTTGTCAAACAGACAAAAAAAATATCCAATACTGTGAATAACTAATAGGCCGGGACTGTAGGTTGAAAAAATGCTGATCTTGATAAGGATCTAAATCGCTCATGATTCAGTTGGATCAGCAGTGAATGATTTTGTTCATCTCTGGCTCCGTTCCAGATCAAAGGGTTGCGTTTTTGAAAGTGAAGGAATTGGATTTACACGTGACTTACATTCCAGCTCACTATGTATTTGAGCAATCAGATGGTAAATGTTTGGGTTGCCCAACTCACTACATCCTGCTTTTCCAGAGTGCTAACCATCTGCCTTCTGGGTTTGGGCAGAATCATTAGTCCCTTACAGAAATGTTGACTTTCATCTTTTACTTAGTTCTTAAGCCAGCTACATTTCTATTTACTGAAAAACTGTCATGTAACAGTAAATGTACCAGTATTTGAAAGCCAGAATGGTAAGCTGACTGTAACAGAAAAAGATTTAGCAGTGAAGATAAACTGACACAAGGCCCAGTCTAGCAAACAAATGTGGAAGAAACTGTATGAATTTGAGGAGCCTCAGGAAGAGTGGGTATGATGCTGGTCTTGTTAGGCAGCATCAGTGAAAAGAGCAACCAGGTAGTGTTAAGCAGAATAAAACCACTCCAACACTGTTAAAACTACCACTTCTTTTTCTTACGATGCTCTAATAATCGCTTACTTAATTTCTGTTAATGTGTATTAGGTTTTAATGGGCTAATAAGCACTACCCTCCAGGATGTTTGCAAGTTTAATAAAAGCATTTTGTATTGCTGCTTTAAGTGGAACTAATAATGGAATTGAAGTTGTGTTGATGGAAGTCCTTGCCAAACTGCCCATGGACTTCAGCGTGTGACCCATAGTAATGAGCCCACAAGACAGGAACTGCATTTTTGATGTGGCTCGTATGTTGAGGTCATACCAGTTGTTTGTCTGTGTGAGCAGAGTATGTAGATAACATGCATACAAATAGCACAGATCAGCCAATGCATCCTCAAAAGTCACACACTCATGATACTGTTCTCCTTATATACCTACATCAATAGTCTTTACTTAATTATGTTACTCTACTTCTTGCTCTATACAGTTTCTACCTCACAGTGCATTGGATAGATTGAACAGATTCCCTCTGTGAGCAGCTCTGATAGGTTGCTTTTACCTTGATGTTCAATATGTATCCCTTTATCTTATTTACTGCACTCCATTTAAATTCTTTCTGAAGTCAGAATTGCTCATTTTCTCATGAGCTTTTCCATGGCACTCATTGCCACAGTATCTGAGCGCATCACAAACATTAATGAATTTATTTTCACAACAGTGACTTCCATTGACTTTGGTCACTGTTGCAAGTGTTCAGCACTTCTGCAAATCAGACCCTAGGGCCTCCAGGCAGGCAAGCAGAAAATGAGAGTATGCAGTTGCTGGCTCGCTGTGAAAGCCCACTCTTTGTGGGTTTTTTTCCAATGAGACTCATAGATGCTTGCTGGCATCGGAGTGGTGGTAAGACTGGGGATTCTTTGGTTGCATTCCAGGCTCTGCTGTGGAGCATACTCCATTTCCTCCAAATTATCCCATGTTTGATTCCTCTTTTCTCTGTTCCTTGTCCTACCTAGGCTCTTTCTCTTTACTTACTTGAGACCCTGTTTTCACTCTTTAGGCTTGTAGCCAGTGGCTTTGGCTCTCTGAGGTTCTAGTTTTAGTTCAGGTCTTTGTTTTTTTCCTTTATATCGGTTCTTTTTCCTCCTCTTAGGTCCTCCTTCTCATGTTTCTTGCAAAGCACATCCAGAGTCCCACTCTCTAATCATCTCCATTTTCTCATATCCCACCATGCTTACTCCTGTTTGTCCCAGTCTTTGTCCAAAGCGTTATCTGCCCTTCCCTTCCCTTCCCCCTTTTTTTTCCCCAACAGCCAAAGGTAGATGAGATGTGTTTGCAGCAGGTAATCAACTTTTTAATGAATGCTGTTATATCCCTGCCCTGTGACTTAGCATCTCATCAGTGTGTGTTTAAGCACGTACTTGACTTATGTGTGTACAGAGAAGTATCCCACTTGCTGGTACACAAAGAACTGAAAGCATTTCCTAGGTTCTCTGTATTTCAGTTGATACAGACTAATCTACGGAAACCTGCAATGTTCTGGGTTTTTTCCTTTCCTGTTGAATAGTCATGGCTACTGGGACACATCAGTTCTTTAAAATACATGATCCTTACAGAGAGAGTTTTAGGGAAGTAGCTTTAATTGTTGATAACCACGATTTGATGTTGTTACAGAGTATAAAGAAAAGTGGAAAACTAGGACTGGAATGGGCCTTCAAGAATAATCCTCTTGCCCAAAGTCATTTTATGCGTATCGTTCCTAGCACATATCTGTCTTGCCTCTTCTGATGACAGACTTTCCACGTCCTTGCCAGGCAATTTGTCACAGTCTGTTACTCTTTTCACTGCTTGAAAGTTCCATTATGTTTAATATGCATTGTTCTTGCTGCAAGTTAAGTCCATTAATGAACATGGAAAACAGGCTATTCCCATTCTCTTTGTAGCAGCCTTTTATGTACCTGTGGATTATCATCCTGCATCTCCTCCAGTTTATCTATAGCCTGTCCTCAGTGCTGCTACACATTGTTTTGCTCATTGTGGAGATCTCAGATGAGAGAATTTTATCCCGGCTTCTAAAATTCTATTTGCTGGCTCTTATCTGGAGTTCTGGAAAGGCAGATACTCTATCCAGGAAGGCAGATGGGTAGATTTAAAGGACAAAGGACTGAAAAAAAAAGCCCTCCTTGTTTGGCTCTGCTGCATCTTTCCCATCTCTGTGGACTATTTTCATACCCAACTTGTTGTCTCTAACGGACTTTTTCTCCAGTGTCTGTTGTAGGTTTTTCAGTGACTTTTTCTCTGCCTTAAGTTCAGGCTGTCGGGGTGCTCCTGCTTTTGTAACTGCATAATGCGTTCAATGCACTTGGAAACACCCGAGAGCCAAATGAAATGAAAAAAAGTTTTTGCTTAGACAAAACACTTCTCTCTTTCTCTGGGGAGGGGGAAGCATTTGAAAGAAATTATTAATAAAATGCCTGTTTATATGTGTAAAATGGGGAGACGTTTGTTATAGCTTGGAAAACGATCCACAGAGGACGTAACCTGTTCAGCTTGTGTGTGCTTTCGGAGCAGTGTGAGGGAACGCTAAGGACACAGCTTTGGTGTCTGAGCACAACTGTCCGTACACCCGCGCTGCCCAGCTCCCGGGCCCTCATGCGCTTGGTATCGGTGCTCTCATCCTGTGAGCCCAGCTGAAGATTATGTTGTCCTGTTTGCACGGCAAGGGGATTGTTCATTCCTGACCTGTATTTTCACAGGTTCTCTGTCCTGGTTTTCAGTAGTTAGAAGCATTAAACTTCAGCTCCAGCGAAGCACAGCAAAGCAGCATGAGCCTGGGTGTAGTAAGCAGGAATATGGAGGAGAGCAGGACAGAAATGAGCTTTGGTTGTGATGGGAGAGTGGTTGAACAGAGGCTGGGCTTGAGCTTGTTTGCAGTTGATGGTGAGGATTGGTGAGCCCTGTTGATAGGGTAGACATCTTCTGTTCTTCTACAGACTCTCTATCACAGGGGACTGCAATGTGCTTGTGAACAATTATTTCATAAGCTTATTGTATTAATCTAATTATATGATCAGATTTCTTAATTTTTATTTTAGTATTTAAGTTGCATAGATTGTCCTCTGTTTTCTTTATTTGATGCAAGGTACAGAGAAAAAGAGGCAATGGAATGGAAAGCAAAATAGCCTGGAAAACGTTGCTATGGAGAGCCAGCATTTGTTGAATATGCAGCGAGTCACACAAACTTCAACTTTCATGCTTGTTCTTTTCTGGCTCCCCAACTTGATAAACAAGACTTTTAACCTGAGGAAGTTCTGAGTGGTTACAGCATTAATCAGATCACTGGAAATGTGTTTCATATGGATATACAGTGAGTTCTAAGATACTGCTTTCTAATTAGCCAGCTGCAGTTAATTGACTCATGGATATTTCTACCTTTAATTGCTGCCACTCTGTTCCTTGTGTATTATATGGACCACCTTGTTTTACAGGAGAGTTAGGAAGCTAATGATGTTTGTTTGAAAGAGGAGCACGCTAAGATAATACAATTAAAGAACCTTAGAAAGCCCATGAGGAAAGTAATAATTCTGTATTCAGCACAGGGACTGGACCATGCCCAGTGAACACACTGTGAGATTGCATTCTGGCTAGTGAATGTGGGAAGAAAAGATGAGTAACTCAGTTGAGGACTATCTGATCTATACCCTGCTTTAAACAAAACAGAAGTCCTGTAGAAATAGAGGCTTTGAATGTAAATAGAGAGTATGTCGTATGCATACGAGGGTGTCATGGAGAGATTGTTCCGATGGGATTATTCCTGGAGTCTTCCAAGTCTGAGGTGTTGAATTAGCACTTAAAAATACAGCTGTGGTAAAGAGTTTCGGGGGGTGTGTGTGTTGTAAAATTCACCATACCTGCATTTTATACAGTGCTTAGCTTTAATTTAGTCTATCGCTGTAAAAAGCATACTGGGAATTCTCGGGAAGTGAAACAAGTACAGGGATAGTAACAAGGTAGTATATGAAGGAGTTGGTCATGCGTGTGGAGAAATAGTGCTGTATAGGAAATGAAATGCAAAGCTATGTCAGATAAATAAACTACGTCAGGGAGCAATTAAGACTCCCTATTGAATTTCCAAGCCTAAATTTAGTGTAAGTAATAAGGCTATCTTGATAAGCGCTTGATCAGTAGAGACAGTGAAGAGGCTGGGGACAGTTGTCAGGAAGCACAGCAGAAGCGTGTGGCTTCAGGTCACCGCGATTGCTGCCTCCCCACCGCAGCTGGGTGGTAGCTGTCAAGTCATTTTCAGAGGAAACGTTCAGACACCATAAATAACTTTTCATTGAGGAAGCTGAGAGAATCACTAGAGGAGCAGTTTGTTGACACAGTGTTACTACCAGAATACTTCTGTAAGGTGTGCTTCAATTCCACATCCTTTCAGGAACAAGAGAAAGCAGGAGAGCCAATGCGGCAGCACTTGGCTCCACAAATGGCAGGTTTAGACACGTGAGGGTATTTGATCAGGAAGGAAACAAATAGTAACAGTGGTGAAGAATGGGAGGGTTTGAACAGCTACATGAGAGGGGTTGGAGACGGAGGAAGAAGAGTGAGCTGAGCTGGTAGAAACTGCAGGTGTCTGAAAGAGCAAGAGTGGGGATTTGGCACCAATGCTGAGTAGCGCTGGTTATCTGGAAAAGGGGTGGCATGAAAACCACGAGAGAATGGCAAAGGAAGAGAGTTGAGAATGCATGTAGTTTGTGTGTACAGCAATGTTTCTTTCTTGGATTTAGTGTTAGAAAGCCTATTGATCCTCATCTAATAGTATATTGTAGGTTAGATGGTTTGAAACGTTTGAATATTTTTAAAGTACAAGAATTATATTGAATATATATTTGTAGGCTGGGGTATTTAAAGGAAGTAACATAAAGTTCGAGAAACAGAACTGTGTTGAGATGTAAATTTATCTACAGTGAAAGTTTCTCTAGTAAGAGTTCTTTCCCATGTATGATAATGAAATAGGGATCATCAGGCAGCTTACTAGATTCTCAGAGCCCGTCCTGTAATTTCATTCGTGGTCTTGTCACAAACCTCTCTTCTATCAGTAGTATATTTGTATTATTTTGGTTTTATGTTGTTCTCATATTCATTAGTTCTTTCTTTTGTTAGAGCATACTCAGTTTAGCATGTTAGCCCAGCAAGGACCAAGAGGCATCAGCATCTTACAGGTATCCAAGCAAAAGAAAATGGAAAAGGATTTCAAGGATTTCTCTGAACTCTACCACTGCATTTTTTGTGTGGTTTTTGGTTTGTTTTTTTGTTTTGGTTTGTTTTATTTTGTTTTGGTTTGGTTTTATTTTGCTTTGTTTTGGTTTTGTTTTGTTTTGTTTTCTAAATTCCCCAGTGGATGAATTTATGTTGTTATCTTTCCGAAGAGCTGATTACAGAGAGACTCAGGAAAGGCAACTGAGTATGAGGTAATCGCCCATGTTTTACATTAAGCTGAGGAACACGGTTCTTTCAAAGGTGTGCTAAAGTTAAGCTCAAAGTCATAGATAATAAAAGCAGGGAAGAGGACATTTTCCTTACTCAGTAATTTTTTTGGCCAAATCACTGGTTAATCCTTTATATAGTTATTTCCAACATCTACTTAACTCAGACATGCAAAATACTTCCCAGTTAAGTATTTCATACAAGCCAGAAGTTATCTAATAAAATGTCAGTTCCAGGAATGCTGCTAAATCATGTTGATTGCTCTCTAGCATCTGCTAGTGAAAGACAAAAGATTTTGTGGGGTACGGTTTTGCTAGATTTATTTCTCTGTTAGATTTAAAAGGGGATTAGCTGATTCCTTTGATTGCTAGCACGCCTGGTTTCGTATCCAACCTAATGTGCTATGAAGAATTCATTGCACAGGACTCCTGAGTTGTTCTGTTGTTATTTGTCTCGCTGCAGTGGGAGGTGGTTCAGAATGAAAATCCTGTGTTGTGTGCTGGTCAGGTGGTAAACCACAGAAACCACGGGGTTTACCTGATGATTGTTTTCTTCCTGCAATTAGCTTAGTCTCCGTGTTACTCATTGGATTACACGCAGAAATTCAAGTAACCCTGGCGGTTTCAAGGTTTGAATGAGGAATAACTATTTGGCAATAGTTTTTCAAACTAAAGAGACTTCTCTCTGAGGTCTTACCTGTCATTCAGAGGGACTTTGATCGTGATTTTGGGCCAAGCAGACAAAGTTGCCTGGTAGCTGGTAGGTACCTGCCCATGTAAGTACCTGCAGCTGCTCGAGGACCTGGGGAGGTTCACTGAGTCTGGGTTTTCTTTGAGGGATGCAAAAACATTTTTTTCTTCTGACTGGTTGTCTGAAGATTGTTTCTTGTTTCAGAGCTGGTATGTGATAAGGAGATAATATGCTCCTTTTTTGAAGGGATAAGATCAGCAGAATCCTCAGGTGACTTTAAGGTGTCTCAGAGGTGCCGTGTCATTTGGTTTGCAGGTACTAATTTCTGTGTCATACAGAACCTTTCGCAAGACCATTTGGTGACTGTTGCTTCCTCAGATAGGTCTTCATAACAGTCGTAAGTTTTTACACCTAATTTTGTGGCCAACATTTGTTTTGACTCCAGTATGCCTAGAGAGCTTAGGTCTTGCCCCGACTGGGTTTTCTTACGTCGCGTTTTTAAATGCATTCTGATTCAAAGCAGAATGCTGTTTTTCTACAGATGGAGCCTTTTCTGTCTGTCATATTTACTTGTATTTTTCACATTTTCTGTGTAAAATGAAGGCAATTACTCTAGCCCTCATGGTGTTCAGAGGTTTTTCACTGGGCTTGCAGTGTTACTTCTGTTATCATTAATTTCTAGAAACCTTTTTATTTGTAGTTCTGTGAGATGCTCAAGCTGCTTATCTGCATCCATTTTATCTGTCTGGCGTTGTCTGTCTGTCTAGGAGCATGGTTATCAGTGGTGAAAGAACATTACCTGTCTAAGAGCAGTTATCAGTGATGAAAGGGCTTCTGCAGAAAAGACAGGAAAGGGATATTTTGCAATCAGTTGTAGAGATATTCAGGAGTATGTTTTATATTTGTGATTCTGGAGACCTGATGTGATTTCTGTTGAAATAGTGGCTTTGGAGGAATAGCGTTTGGTTTCAGTCATCAAGGGTTTGTCTGGAAATAGCAAAATGAGTTGCGTATTAGATAGGAATTGTCAGATCCCATGGAGACTGGTCTGCCATTTTCAGTATATGCTGGACTGGAATGCCATTTAAGTCACTCTCAGTCTGGGATGCCTGAAGAATGATCAGATTGCTTCATACTTTTTAGTTTTTTTATTTTTTCTTCCCCTTATTTTAAGCAGTTTGTTACAGTGAACTCTCTCTGGGTAACGGTAGAGGTACATTTTTGGTCCCTGTAACTGTTTGAAGAATCTCTCTTATCTGCCCAGCATTGCTGAGAATTGATGAATCTGGTGTTTTATCGCTCTGAATCACTGTCAGGGAACGGCACTAGACATGCTCACATGCTGTCAGCCTTCTTATGATGAATACTAACAAAACATAAAAAAAAGTGCTGGTATTATGAAATGAAATAATGTATAAGCCTCTTGATTGATAGTTTAACTTAAACTGCATTGTGACAAAATAGCATAAACCGTATTTCTTAATCCTTTCAGCGTGAAACTGTACAGGGTTCCCTCCCCCTGGCTCAGGACCCATTGATCTAAAGCGTACTTGAGTTGTCAGGAGAGAGCTCAGTGAGGTCATCAGAGCACAAATACTGAGAGGCAAATACTATTTGCCAGAAAAATGTGAATTGATGTGGCTAGAGACGTTACTGTTACCAGGTACCTGAATATTTAATTTGAGCCCTTTAAGTGTGTTTTGAGTGACCTCTTGGCAATCTTCATTACTCGTACAATGAGACGAGTGCCCTTCAAGGCCCATTAAGACAAATCATAACCATGTGAATGGTACGATTTGAAATGACTGTACCAAAAGCACTGGCAGTGCTCTTTTAGACTGCCCCGAATTCTGCTACTAGACCAGCAAATTTTAATGGGGGAGGCACAATGAGAGACTGGTGTGCTGTTTTGTAGGTATGTATTTTGCAAATGAACTCGTTGCTGCTTTTTCCGTCTTTATAGTCCTATGATTCTTTTTCCTTCAGCTGTAAGTGACACAGAATTAATTTCTTTCACATCAATCGAGGAATTTTTCTTCAGCCACTTCTGAAATGCGGAGGGTTGTGCTTTCATTTCAGCCCCTGTCATTTTTTCCCGTTGGATGAACACAACGTACGTGCGTAGAAACAGAGACGTTCAAGAGGTTTTTCTGCATGCCTGTTCTGGGGTCAAGTGACACTTTCATGAAGACCTCTGTGAACGCTGTGAGACTGAAGATAAGTTCCCAAACACACCTATCTTTATACACGTCAAAGATGAGGTTTAGGCATCGTTACATATGGACAGACAGTTTCAACAGAGGAGAAGAGTATTTTAATTATGGGATGTTAAAATACTGCAAGTAGCAATAGGCACTTCGTGGATACTTATGGTGGAAATCTTAATTCCTTTGGAGATCTATAGACAACATGCTAAAAAGGACTGACAAAACCTAATTACGGTTGCTTCATAGTTGCTGTGCACTGAATAATAAAAGCATTTTTTGAATATTTTATTCATCATCCCTTCTTACTGAAGACCTAAACTTGAAAAATTCATTAATGTTTTCTGTAATTATATATGCTTTCAATAAAAATTTGTTTTTACTTGATATAATTACCATTTGCATCTGGTAATTGAAATAAATTTGCTTATGTAAATCAGAATACTTCTTAGCATATAAGCTACTTTTAATAGCCATGTAATTTTATGAAGTTCTTTATTCCTTTAAACCAGATCTTGTTTTCTAATTTGCATATGCCTAACATGCAAATTACTCGTGTTCCCCATATCTCACTAATGTTTTACTTGGTTGTAATTGCTAAACTTCTTTTCAAGTACTTTGAATGGGAGAGCTACAGTCTTTCACACTGCTGGCAAGAAGGATTTTCTTTTATGAGTGTTTTCGTAATAAAGAGACTTCCATTGAATCCTGGTTTGAAGAGCAGATTAAATAGCAAACCCTGTGCTGCTGCTCTTCTTCCTGTCTTCAGAGTCCACGCACTAGCAGAGGCAAAGAATGTAGGTGTAATCCACACACCTTCTCGCTCCAGTGGTCCTTCTTACAAAGGAAGATTTAAAAAACCAGTTAGACAAAAATGTTGCTTCTTCATTTCCTGTGTCTTCTGTAGCCACATGGCCAGTGCCTGGCAGTGTGCTGAGACTGATGCAGTCAACTTCTCCTTGCTTTATTTGTGTTTTACTTGGAGTGTCTGGTGCTACAAATAGAGTCGGTAGACGGAATTTGTTGCTTATTGGTGCTGTAGGAAGTAAAACTGGGAGGAGACCTTTGCTGAAGAGGAACTTTAAATGTTTCGTTGTTACCAGTCCCTTGCTAGTTCTTTCTTACTCAATTCTATTTTTTATGGTCTTGTTTGACGTTTTTGGCAGCTCTGTTAATTAAGCAGAAGTTATCCCTGATTAATGTACTGTAAGCTGCTTCTGAAGTGCTATAAATAATGTTGTGATTAATTGCTGTATCCAAAGGCAGTCATCCTTCAGCACACTTCACAGATGGATTGTTTTGGTGAAATGTCCGGTTCTCAGACATACTAGAGGTGTCGGTTGCAGAAAAACTTACCCCTCACTCTTTCTGTGTTCTCCCAAATAATTTGTCCCTTGATCATTAGGACAATTGGTGTAGCGAAGCCATTTTGGAAACACAAAAATAATATTCCTGTGGGTTCTGTAGAAGACCGTGCATTGCAATTGGAAGAGAATAACATAAAATGCTTGAGCTCTGGAATTTTCAACTTTATTCATCTCTTAAAAGAAAGTTTACTAGGCATGCAGTAAGAAAAGACTCTTCTTGGAGGATAAGGAAAAGATTTAAATCTCAGCAGAACAACAGAGGTTTTCATGTTTTTCTTGTAAGTAAGGCACAAAATACACAGACAGAAGTGTGATTTATTAATTTTTAAGTTGTTAATATCCAATTTGTATCAGAGAAAAGGGTGAGTATAATGAACCAAAGTCTTACGTGAGTATTTCTGAACAAATCATCTTTGAGATTCTGATTTTCGGTGTATTAACTGGAAGGAGACCAGTAGTGCTAAAATCAGCAAAGCCTTTCAGAATTTGATCCTCTCAGAAAAGGAATTCTTTGTGCCATAACAGCAGAACTGTTGTTCTTCTTTTTTAGATCTGCTTAACTATTTTTCCTCTACTACCATTGACAGAAAGCCAAGTACTGCTTCCCACACCTGCGATTAGAGTATTTAAAAGAAAGCTGCGGGAAATGGGTGGCACTTGGCAATCTAAGACAAAGTCCTAGCTTGAATTCAGAGGTCTCCCGGGATAGTTGGGACATGTCACGCGGACACCCCATTAGAGTACCCTTCTGTACAGTGGTGGGCGCTGCTGGCCATGGTTCTGTAATGGCCAGTGGAAACCTGCCTCTTTGCTTCAGTCCTCTGGGTCGGACACTGGCTGTGTTTCAAGGACTGCAGCAGTCAAACAAGGTGGTTCCGAGATTTCGGACTGTTACTCTGTGTGAGAAAAGGTGTTTGTCCAGATGGGATCTCACTGAAGGACAAGTCTATGGGTTTATTTTAGAGGAGGGGGTAGGAAAGACTGCTATTTATAGGAAATCTCTAGTTTTGAATGCTTTGAATATCACCTTGCCATTGATCTTGCCACTTCTCAGTTATGACTAAATCACAAGGAGTTTTTAGTAATATAATAATAATAAAAGAAAATCAGGCTTGCATTATGAGCCCACTCAAATATTTTGTTCAGGAATAATTTAGGATTGTCATATCCGTTTATTGTATAAACATTAGGATTATCTGATCATTTTAGAGAAGTTTTTGGAAATTCTCAGTCTCCTAACCTCAGCTTCTTCCTCGGTTGTTCTGGAAACCCAGATGGGAAATCCAAGTGCCATCTCTGTTAAGAGGATGTTTTTTAAGAGGATGGTTTTTTATTGAGGAAGAAATAATATCATCCCTGGTCCAGACTGTGGGCTTCTTTGTTTCTACATGGTCTGAATGATGACAGGAGGATTCTCTGCCTATATGAAGAAATAGTTGACAGTCTGACTACTGCTTCTGAAAATGATGTTCAAGAACTATGGTTCATTTTAGTCCCTTAATACAGTTTTCTTGGTTCTAACATAAACAGTATTTAGGTCTTTCACTTGCTCTCAAAAAAAACCCAACCAAAAACCAACCCCCCAAAAAACAACTGGTCTCTCTCTATGACTTAATAGCAAGAATTGTAAAGATGATTGTCTCTCAATTTGGAGACTGTCTTCACAGTACAAATTTGTACCATAATCTTCTTTTCCAGTAAAAGAGGAGAAATGTATTTCTGTAATGCCCTGGGTAATTCAAAGAGCAGAGGAAAATGGAATGCTGGTCTGTCCTTTTCTGTAAGTGGTGATGTTTCTTTTCTTTTTTTCTTTCTATTGTGTTCGCATTGATGTGCGCTACTTGAAAATGGAGAAGTTAAAACTTCCTGCACTTGCAAGCACAAAAAACAGGGAGAAAAGGTAATGTGGAAGGCTAGGGAATTGTCAGTACAACGATTTGTAGGAAAATTTAGGTGTTGTGGCATTTGAAATAGTCGCAGTTGCTATTGATGCTTCTAGCTGAGCTATTTTTATCTTTAGTCTAATTATGTTAACATACTTTTTGTGAGACAACATATACTGAAGGATAAAATAATTCCCATTGAAGCTGTAGGAGCTGGAAAAGATCCCAGTCCTGCAAAAACTCACATACCATGCTTATGTTCAAGTACGCAAGAAGCTCAGTTATCTCCAGAGAGTTGTGCATGTGCATAGAAGATGAGGCACATACATAAGTCTTTACCGAACGGGGAACTGGGACACTTGGATCTTCTTGACAGAGTCTGCATGCTGATCAATCACAACTTTTCACTTCTTTCTGTATGCTTGAGAAAGAATGCTAGCACTGGTCCAAAATCCCCCCCCGCCTTGAATAGACTTTGCAACAGATAGAATAAATATATAATTATGTAGAGAAAGAAGATAAAAATTAAATATTCCGTCCAGGATTTCATTGAGTGGGTACCACCAGTGTTCATTTTAGAATCTGCCCTACCTTTGATACTACTCTCGTGCAATATTTATTGTACATGTTTGTAGGGGACTAATGTACTTCTGTTTCTGAAGTGCAAACAGATAACCCTGAGAGCACCGTGAACAAAGTATTTAAGAAAAATAATGCATATATTATATCATATTTATTTATATGGTCTTGTAGCCTCAGGAATGTCTTCCCGTGCTTTTCCACATGCACCATTTAGATCAGTGATTTATGAAAGCATCAGGCAGAGCGTACATTCAAACTGCAAACACAGCTGCTGATAAGAAGGGCAATGTCTTTGCAAACGGGCCTTGCACTCAAAAAAATATTCCTGTCGTCACAGATGCTCTGCTCTTTCTAAGAGGAGTTAAAACCCAGCTTAATAGGAGGTCGGCTAGTGGTTATGTTTTACCAGTCTTTCGTTGCTGTCGAGCAGTTTTGCAGTCAGTGCTGTCCTTGTGACCACAGGACACCCTTGCCATTGCTGTGTCAGCCTGTATATAACACAGCAGAGAACACCCCAGAATCTTAAGGAGAGTGCTTCTCATCCCCTTCCCAAGAGAGAGATGTTATCACGTATATCCTGTGTGTGTAGATCTGTAGAAACTGAAATCTAAAATCACTTGAGTTGTTTTGCAAGCTCTGGTTCTTACGAGTAATGTAATGTGCTACCAAAAGTTTGGAGAACTGAAATGTGCCAAACTGACTAAGAGCTCTTTCAGCTGAGGAGAAAGCTACAAGAGCAATTACTAGATTAGGGTTGTAAAGTGTTCAGTTTATTGGGTGGGGAGATAACAGATTAACTAAGAATGATTTAGTGATTTGTGAGACTGTATCGCAGAGAAAAGCGTGTGTGAGTACTTGCCATACCATATGTATGGTTTCTGTACTTAAGTGTCCAAAAAGAAACTATATGAAACCAGCTGATCGCTGCTAACTGTGGAATTACATTGGTAAGGCTCAATGTCCAAGTGGAGAAAAACACTTCAGTGTTCAAATCTGGTGGTCCTTGAAGAGAATATGTTGGCCCATACTGTGAATACCGTTAAGGAATTAACATTAGACTGCCGCAGGAGGCAGGCTATACATTGGGGTTTGGGGTTAAACTCCTACTGAAGGGATTCAGACCCTTCCCTTTATTGGCATAATTATATAAAATAATTGATTTGTCTTCTGTCATCCTGGGAACTCAAATGAGTCAATTAAGCTTTTTAATTAAATGTTAAAAAAATGTAGTTGTTTTAAGTGAACTGATGTAGTACACTTCAAACTGCAGCATATACTGTCCTGAAAGCTAGGGTGGAATGCATCTTTCTCTGCCAAGTGTCCTATTTTGTGGTCTAAAATGCAGTAAATAAACTGTCAAGTAACTATATGTATTTTTTTTTCTCAAACGTTAATCCAGAAAGGAGTGTTACATACTTGCCTTTCTGAAATTTAGATTTCAAGGTCAAATTAAGTATAAAATACAGCGTGGAAGTAAAGTTTTATTGAAACAGCTTTTATAAAGGTGACAACTTTTGCAGTGACCTTTTCAAATTGAAAGAGTGTAAATTACAAATTTCTGAGGACGTAAAAGTTATGGCCAAACTGCATTTCCTGGAATAAGGACACTTAGTTTCTTTTGTGGATGGGAATTTATATTTTGCAGTACACTGTTAGAAAGTCTCTAGAACTCAATTTCAAGTCACTTTTAACACTTTTGTCCATTTTTTCTGCCTAATAGAGAGGTTGGTGGAGCCTATAGGAAAACTAAAATCCAGTGACAATTGCTAACACACACAGCATGGTTGTGTCGTGCGGGAAGAAGTTTACTTAGTATAGTCAGCAAAGAAAACAGACCTAAACCTGGAATAAAAAGTGTGCTTTTAAATATCTGGTTAAAACAGTTAAGTTCTTTATCTTTACTTTTGGGCAATCAACTCCTCAAACACTTCCCAGGTTTGTGTAAGAAACGAAATGAAGAATCAAATCATAGCCATCTGCCTTCGAATGTTAAGCAGCTATCTTGAATGACCGGATCGTGTGACAGTCAGCTGGCGTGTGTACGGTGCTCACGCTGGGCAGCGTATGAGGAGGAGGAGGAGGTATGGGCAGTTGTGCGAGGACAAATGGTACGCCAGCTCAACCTGCAGCGGGCAGCCTTCACGTTACTGTTCTGTCTGTGGTGGGTTGGATGGCTGCCAGATGCCCACCCAGCCGCTCTCTCTCCCCACCTTCTCAACAGGACAGGAGAAAACAAGATGGAAAGCTCGGGGGTCAGGATAAAGAGATCTCTTACCTGTTATGTCATGGGCAAAACAGACATGACTTGGGAAATTTAGTTTCATGTTCTGCAAACTAAAAGAAGAGTTGGATGGTGAAAACCTAGAACACCTTTTGTCCCTCTCCTCCTCTAGCTGCTTCCTCAGCTCAACTTGACTCGTTCATTCCCAGGTTCTGCCCGCTCAGGTGGGGCCAGGGCAGTGGATGGGCAGTAGAGCTGCAGTCAGTTCAGCACGGCTCCTCTCTTCAGCTCCTTCCTTCCTCAGCTTTCCCCTGCTCCAGCCTGGGCTCTCCGTGGGCTGCAGTCCCTCGGGATGCACCCGCCGCCCTTCCTCCTCCGCTGACCTTGCCGCTTGCAGGGCTGTTGCTCACCGTTTTGGTGGGTTTTGTTTCCTTACTCTTCTCTGTCAAATGCTACGCAGGATTTGTACCCTTTCTGGGCGCCGTGCTCCCCGAGGTGCGGCCGGCCTGGCTGCGGGGCTGAGCCGGGGCCTGCACGCGGTAGCTTCATGTCCTCTGTCGTTTTTGTTACGGCGTTTTTAATGAAACCTTCCTCATTTGAAGCATTTGTGTACAGTGGGGAGCAAAAAATCTGTCCTTCAGAGCATGAGCAGTGAAAGCAAACCAGTATCAGTGAAAAAGTAACTATGATTTGTATGCATTTGTTTTTGCGTAATCACGTTGGCAAAGGTGGGCAAATACGTTGGGTTTTTTTGGGTATTTTGGATATAAGGAAAGCACCAGAGAATATTTTTAAGGGAGGGTAGAAAGTTTCTCCTCATTTTTGGAAGAGAAAGAGCAGTATGAAGTTGTCTGTTGGGTGCCTTTGGCTTGGCAGAGTGATAGGAGCTACAGTACAGAAGAAAACATCAGCAAAAGCATCCCCAAGGAACTGACCCAATCAGTAATGATCAGACACATGTTTGAGGGACGTATTAAGGTTTCCACATGCAACAAATGAAATAGTGTTGCAAAACTCTAATCTTAAGACGATTGCAAAAAAAGCTGTGAAGGTTTCCTCCAAGTGGTCTTGCCTGTTGGGTGCTTTGCCCAGGAAAGACTGAGACGAGATATTTTGTTGGTATTAATTCGCTGAAAAAATCGGGGCCACCACTTAGAGCCACTTTCTGACTAGCAGATGAATAGCTGTAGATAGATGCTGGCATTAGGACACAGTCCAGTTTTGAAGTGGAATGCCTGAAGGCCAGAGATCATGCTGCTTCTGGGCCCCTGCCAGGCCTCAGCAGGGCTCTGGCAATACTGGCTCTTTCTCCCGAGCAAAAGGGTACTGGGGGTTCTGTGTGGGGGGAAAAAAGAACCAGCAAAAAACCTGTATATTTTGCAAACATTGACTCCTGTAGTTATGAATGCAGCAAAAATTGTTATTTCCTAAAGCAACCTAATTCCTAAGTAGTGGTCAGTAAGTGAATTATTAGCTCTAGAAATGGATTTTTCATCCTCCCCTGAAAGCACTGATAGCACTGACTGAAACACAGTAAGATTCCACAAGTTTTACCTTAAAATAACTGCAGTTATCAAAATAATAACAGTATTTCTAGTATCCCAAATGCCATACAAAATTGAGTTATAGCCTGTCATTTCTTCTTTGAGTAGTCTTTAATGTGAATTTATTATGGGAGGTAGCAAGACTTCTCTTCCCAGCTTTGGGCAGTTGGACCTAGACTGGACAGAAGCTTCTGTATTCAAGAGTACAGCAAGGTATAGGTTAGGATACTGCTTGATATCCCAGTCTTAGGTGGGAAGGGCTGAAGGATAATGGAAAAAAAGATGATGCTTTTGGCCAGATGCACAGGGTGCAGTGAAAAAGCATGTGCAAAAATGTGTTGGCATTCCACAATGTGTGTAAAGTTGTTAACATTCTCCTGTCACCATCCGAGAGCTCCAGCGTGTTTATTTCCAGACAGAAGACAAAACACTTGTGTTTTAATCCCAAAATTCATGATTCTTCCATTTTGTTTCTGAAGGCAGAAAATGAGACCTGAGCCCCAACCATACTAAATAGTTCATGAAATTGTGCAGTAGATTAATGGCTCCCTTTTCCATACTGGGATATTAAAAAGAAATCGCTATTGCTATGAAAAGTTAACCCTATTTAACAAAGCAGTCTATCAGTGATCTTTATTCTTTCTGATGTAAAGCAGAGTACAAACAATGCAAATTTTGTATGTATATATCTGTAATAATTTTTATGCTGATAAGAACTCATCTGCATTACGTGTTTCAAATTGCTATATACTTTAAATGCACTTCAGCCATGCATTTCTAGATGTATTTGCATAGAAGTTATTTATAACATTAGTAGGGGTGGTGGCAATTTTGAGAGGAAAAAAGATACCTGGACAAGTGTGGTTATTTCTTTATTGTTACCAGGACATATAATTAGCGTAAAGCATTAGCATTTGTGTTTCCCTTACTAACAGAAAAAAATAGTTTAGCATAAAAGATCTCAAAACAGTTAAGAACAGTTTTTGAATGTTCCTGGATGAATCACGAAAAGCATCCTGTGATCTGTCCATGATGTGGGGCTACTTTCAGGGTTAAGACTTCATGCAACATGTTGGAGGCTGTATTTATTTTTATGTTTTTTGCTAGTCTAATGAGGATATCATGTTTATGACTGAAACTTTGAATTCTTTCTGTTAGTTGTGGCTTCCTCGTTAAAGCTTTCTACTCTTATGAACTGGAAGCCCTTCCCCATGATCTGGAGGGGAAAAAAATAGGTGAGACTCAACAGAGCACATTTTGAAAGGTTTTTCATCTGTCGAGGCGAGCATTCAGCCAGAATTTCTAGTGCTTGTGACACTACTGCCAAGTAATGTTCACTGGTAAGTACGGGGTCTGCTTAAACGATGGAGGCTGTGGGATCAGTGGGATTTGGTACTTGATCTCCTATATCAGCAAGAATGTCGAAAAGGTGATCACATCCCAGTGACAGTGTTTCTTTACCTGCGTTCGGCTGTGGCTTGGCATTTGCATCACTTAGAAACAGCAGCTGAGTATCTGTAACATCCATGATGCTATGTAGGGTCACCCAACTTATTTTAACATTTATTTTGTGGTTTTAATAGGTAATTGGAAATGCTTCTCTGTAGCTGTTGTCCTTCGCTTCCCCTCATTCATTTGATCTGTTTGTGTATTTTCTGTTTGTGCTCATTTAAAAGGCAGCGTTAGCATAATGACGTAAATGTTCTGCATTGGCAATAAAGAATTGAGACAGCATCTCACGATAAGTTTAATCATACTTTAAAATGCCTAAACACTGATTTCAGAGGCAAAATTACCTCATATATTATTACAATATAATTTGGTTTGGGAAAACTAGTTACCTGGTTAGAAAAAAATATGACTTGGGAAGGGCAGAATGTACTTAAGATGTCAAAATCCTCTTAAATAGCTGTTTGTTTCATGATGGCAGACTTACACAGGAGATAACAGCATGTGATTTGTGATGATCGTGTATTAATAATGAAGAGTAAACAGATGTTCTGTGGAATGGATTTCATGTGAAATCTTGGGTTTGTTTAAGGAAAGAAGACAGGGTTAGTTCCTCATCTAATATAAATCATTATAACTCCGTGGAGAACAGTAATATAGATGCTGAAAAATAATTCCGTAACCGTGGAGATATTTTTAGCATAGAGCAGAATAACAAAAACAACCAGGCTTACTTTTACATAATGAAGTTGTGAAGTATTTAGTTATGTGCCTTTTTGTTATTTGCTGTGCCGTAGTCTTTACTTTCTAATTTATTTATTTCGGCATGGTTGAGAAGTTAATTCTGAGTTCAAGATTACTGTTACTTCAAAGTAATAGTTCAGCATTTGGTATGTGCTTGCTTTTACTTGTTTGTTCCCTTTTGGATATTTGCCTGGCTGGTACATCTAAAGCTGACACGGTGTGACCCTTATATATTGTGCTGAGCAATCCTTTCCTTCCGGGTAGTATGAGACAACGTGCAAGTCTTTGCTTTGGTCCTAGTTAATGAAAGATTGAACTTGTTAACAGCACATTTAGTCTGAAAGTTTGTATTTCTGCCACTCTTAAGGGCTCTTCTTCTATCTGGAATTCTTTTTTGACCTATGTAGCACATCAGCATTGCTACTATATTGTCCTCTAGCTGTATTGGCTACCATTGATTAGTTGTTGGAAACAAATGCAATTCCTGTAATAACTGAATAAAGAAAGCCCTGCAGCTACTTTCAGTCCATCTCAGTATAATAATTTTGGCTAAAATACAAGATAAATCAGTGCTGATTTAATTTAATTATGACCATACAAGACCCAGTGTGCAAGGGCAGAATGACTATGCAAAGGAGCGTGGCACCACTGCTGCTGTGGCCACCTTCGTGGGGATGTTTTATGTATGGTGCATAGAGCTGCAAGTATACTTCTGTTAATGGAGCTGAGCATCACCTAAAGTATACTTTGATGTATTACGTTAGATGAGAGAGAGCAAATTTTGGTCCAAGTGTCCCAGTCAGTCAAAGCACTGCTTAATTGTTTGCCTGGTGGAATTCTACAGACCCAGAGGTGTTTTTGCCACGTCCCCATTTGTCAGCTGGATTGGACATGCATGAAATATATAGCAATTACCTGCTTAGACTGTTAAGAAGATTGCTTCCTTTGTAGAAAGAATGAAAAATACTGCTTTTTCTTGATAGCGAGTGATAGGTTTTGTGCCTGGGAAGCGAAATGGTATCGCTTCTACACAAATGATTTCAGTACAGCTTATGAACTTACAGCCATTAAGCAGAGCCATTTAATGGTGCTGGTGTTCAGGGGATTCTCAGTGTAGTCCTCTTAAAATTGAGGACTGGGGAGCACATAATACGTGTATTGGAGTGCAGTGTATATTCCTGTCTGCTCTTTTCACACACCCTTGAATTTAGGAGTGGGCTGACATTACAGCATAATGCTCTGGTTAGCTGTAAACATCCCAGGAGCAGAAGCAGAAGTGCAGGCTGCTGTGGCTTTATTATGAAGATAGTGTCATTTAAAGCATTGTTGAAATGAAGATACTTCAGATTCATTGCATTGTCAGCTGAAGCCCAGATACCCACAGAGGCTGCCTTCGGTACAAGCACAGGCTTGGAAGCGGAGGAGAGGTAAAGTGTGGGGGGGATGTGAGGGGGGAAAGAAAAGGAGAGAGAAATCAACAGATGCAATAATGAAAAAAAAATTCTCCAGAGGTATCTATGGTAACAGTTTTAAAAGTAGCCTTTATCTAGATGTGCTGGACACCTTCTGTATTGTTTTGGGAAGAATTCTCAGGCTAAACCAGATGAAGGATATGGAATGCCTCTGCTAGTCCTTCTTTGCTCCCTTTCATGTTTGTACATCAAGTCAGATTAATGTATTTTATTTTCTGCTAACACACACACAGCTCTCTCTCGCATCCACATGCAGCAGGTTCATTTTTAGCTTGCTTCTTTGTCACCTGCTCTGTATCTTGGCTAGTATGCATTAAACTTCCCACCTATAAGGAACTACAGATTAAATCAAACCTTGCAACTCTGTCTTATTTTAAAGTTGGGGGATCATTTACTCATGTGTTTGGTAAATAAAATTTCAACCATGTGTGGGTTCCTATCTGTAGAAAGCAGCCAGTTGTTGTGGAACACAACATATGTGTATCCCTTCTAGACCCACATCTATATATTCACAGTTGCTGCTTGTGATCAAGTCACAATTGTTTAGATACCCAAAGGCTGAGGGATTAGAGAGTAGATTTAAATGCCAACCAAATAACTAGTTGCTTATCATCCATTAGTATGCGTGTCTTTTAATTTTTTTTTGAAGGACAAGCAATTTTATATAAGCAGCACATGAAAATGTTAGTGAAAATGTGACTTAGATTCTGGTGGATCACATAATCTAAAATGTAGAAATGGGGAATAGGGCTGTTGGAATTTATGCCAGCTGAAGAGTCTTGTCAGAGGAACCCTGACGCGGCACAGACAGCGCACGTTAACTTGCAAGGAGATGCAAAGATCTTTACAGAAGCTGCGTCTTCATAACTTCTATCTGCTAATAATATTGTCTTCCTGAAGCACCAGAATAGTACTGATCTTGTAGGATATGTGACATATCGAGGTAAAGAAGGTTTGCGTGGATTGGATTCTGTGATCAATCAGACAAGATGATAGTTTCAGTTTTCTTCCTGTTGTCGTTGTTCTCTCCGAAAATAAATATACACATTAGCGCAAATGAAAGAGATTGTCATTCACAGCCACTCTAAAGTGTGTGGAGGGAATGTATCCTAAGTAGTTCTCCATATTTTCAGGGCAAGACTGCTCTCTACCAGCTCTGTATCAAAAGGCAGTTGTGGCCATTTGTGCTGTTTGCGACTCGTGCCCCAGCGTATA
Source organism: Todiramphus saurophagus (assembly GCA_024582635.1). Classification (NCBI taxonomy): domain Eukaryota; kingdom Metazoa; phylum Chordata; class Aves; order Coraciiformes; family Alcedinidae; genus Todiramphus; species Todiramphus saurophagus. Next base: position 88,992 of record JANIMW010006105.1, on the reverse strand, counting down.
AACGGTGAGCTGCTGAAAGCAAAGTGCCACCCTGAGTCGTTCCCAAAGTCGGGTCCCTTCTCGATGGCTGCCTGAGCTCTGGCTCCCCATCCATACAAGATCTGTTGTATGCATTCCCTCCCATTGTTTACCTTAACATGCAGTGCTAAACCCTGTGGCTCCATAACAGAGAATGCCCATGTGCCCACGCTTTCGCTAGAGTCAGTGCTAAATAAAAACACTGGTTTTATCTTCAGAATGCTACGAGCTGCCCTGTATCACCAGTAACTGCACTGCGCATCCAAAGACGGGTTGAGTTCTTTCAGGGTACTGTAATTGGATTAGCAAAATTCAAGCTTGATTAATTTGTCATTATAATCAGGTTGTTAAACAATTCATGATGTCTCTTGATAACTGAGGGAATGACAAATGGCTTTTTTTAAGGATTAAAAAATAAGTGACCCTGCTGTGGGCAGGAGTTGGGACTAGCTGATCTGCTGAGGTCCCTTTGAACCTGAGGTATGCTGTGACCCTATGAAAAGCTATTAGCATACACTTCCACGTGCCGTGGGCAGATCCTCAGCTGACGCGAGTCAGAAGACTTCTTCAGAAACAGCAAGCCCAGGTCATTTCACACTTAACCTGATTTTTTTTTTGTCACAAATTAAGTTTTTTTTAAACGAACAAGTTTTAAATTGTCATACTATGTCCTGAGGAATATGCCTTTCACCTGGGGCCTTAAATTATAGTATAGATAGTTTATAGATAGTGCAATACTGTAAAGTACTGTAGTCTCCAATTGTAAAATAATCAGTGGCAAGCCGAGGAAAAGAATCCAGGTTTGCTTGCTTGTAAAGACAATTTTTAAGTGTGGACAATGTGACTCGGGAGCTCAGTTGCATGATAAGATAGTCACGGTTGATAATGTAAGCTTGATAAGAGACTGAAACCCCAGTGAGTTTTCCAAGCTCCGTTGAGTGTATCCTGAAAGTTGCAATGGGGTAAATGTGTAGGCTGGTAATAGATGGCCTCTGCCTCCCAGTGTGATCAGGTTACGAAAAAGTCAGACTCTTTTCTAAAGACATTGGAGGGTAGAAGGGAATATGAGCTTTTCTTAACTCCATTTGCCACTGGTGTATTAGAGTAGGCGAAGAGAAAGAAAAACTGACAGTATGTTTTTCTTCCTACATAAAGCATGAGGAACATTCTTCTGCTGTACCTTATTATATAAAAAGTTAAAACTGACCCTTTTTATGTTTTTTTTCCTTAAAAAATACACACTGCAGACAATGATATTTGCCTCTGTTATTGGAAACTTATCCCTTAATAGCTCACTTAAAACATTGTGTTATTCCTCAAATATCCCTTCACTATTTAAAATAAAATCCTGTGTCACTAGTTTGCTAACAGCAAGTGTTGCCTTCTGTTTTTCTCACAGCATCTCTAAAAATACCACTACTTCAATTCCATTTCTACAGACTTCTTTATAGTACTTCTGGGTCTTGTCCCTTGGAAATCTTGGGGACAATCTCCCCCCAGATAGTAACAATAATGGATTTTCACGTGTTTTCCAGCTCTTGCTTACTAAAGCTAAAAGCTATGTGAGAGTATGTGGCGTACCTGGAAGATCCTATTTGGTTGGTTTTCCTTTTCTGTTTCATTATGAGGTTTAGCAGTTAGTAAAGACTAACTTAGTAATAGAACTGGGTCTCACTTGAATGAAATATATTCTTTACTTCAACAATACTTACAGACCTTTCTCTGTAACATTTCTCTTAGTTCTAAGTATTGTTTCATAGCTCGTGATTGCTGTTGGTGAAGTCTTGGAAAGCTAATTTTTACCATTATTTCCACTTTTAAAATGCTGTTCTGAATTATGCAGATGTTTTTTGTTCGGTGAGGTAATAGGAAGGAAGAGGTAGAAATTCAGAAAGCATTGTTTGCGTTGTTACATAGAAGTATGCATTTTTAAACAATGTTGTTTATTTTTCCTTCCTGGGGAATTAATTATGTCTGTTCCATTGAGAACACTTGTCAACTGAAAGCTCTTAAAGTTTTACAGTCAAGTAATTAACAAGAGACTCAGATACTGTCATTGTTAACAGTTCTATGATGAATGTTACTTAGTGTAAAATTACCTTGCACCATTTCTATCCGCGTGGTTGCTGTGGGAGTTTATCCTCTTTGCAATCAAAGACAGTAAGCATGGCTTGCTCTTTGTAGAACAGAAGGGTGTTTGTAACCCAGTGCAGGTTGAAATCACAGCAGCTGAGCTTCATCGCCCTCCTGATGGATGGCAGCTGATGGAAAGCCTCTCAGAGGGCACCTCCCTGCTCCATTTATTGCCAGCTCCCCTTCGGAAAGTAAGAGATCCTCTGAAAAGCGGGTGTTGCTGTGTCAAGAGGGAATGTGATGGAAATACTCTGGCCAAATGGTACCCACCAGTTTTTCATTAAGTCCCCGTAAAGCAATTTCTGCTTTGTAGGAATAACGGAGGATCCTTTGGGATCAGGCTTAGGGATTTTTTTGTGGTGACTTCTCTCTGAGGACACAGTTTCTGCTGGTGTAGAATAGGAAGATGATGTAGTATGAATACATCTATGACTCAGCTCATTTATATGAGCATTGTCACCACTTACTTATGGTGAGTTTCATTTCCAGATGCTATTTATTTCACTGAGAGAAAAGTCCTTTGGTGAAGCCATGGAAGGGATGCAAGTCCTGGAGGAAAAAACGACAGGTATCACTGAGCCACAGTTCAATATGTGAAACCCCCTTTTTTTTCTAGTTAAAAAAGTCTTGGACTACCTATGTTGTGTACATCTGAATAAAAAAGAAAGTTAACCATACCAAAAGTGCTAAGTTAGCATGTATCAAGCAGCTGCTTGACTCTTGCACATGCTTAGAGGTGTCTGCGTCTGAGTTCAAAGTGTTTCCTGAACTTCTGTTGATATATAGCTTACTGACTCCTTTGCTGCAGAACGTGAACATAGTTATTCCTGTGTATGTTACTCATCTCTACTTGTACCATTATTTCTGAAGGCAAAGTAAGACTTGGTGGGACAGCGGCTTTTGACTCGATGCCAAGGGTATGTGAAACGCTCCAGCCATCGCTGTAATCCACAGGACCAAAGTGCAGTATTGATTGGATCTGAGCACTCTGGTGAACGGCCCGACTGATGTTTACATTAATAGGAGTAGGGAGGCACTTTCACAAAAGATGTATTTGGCCTTGGCACGTCAGAATGGTCTGTACGCCAAGCTTCTTTGCTTCTTTCTGCTGCTACTCACCCTGCCTTCTCTGCCTGTGCCAGAAACCTGGCTCAGATGCCAAGTTTGCCATTTGTGCCCATCCTCTGACTGCTTTAGCTCAGCTGCGTGGTGATCATCGCTACCTGGATGGCAGTTGAATTTTAAGTTCAGACAGGAGTTTAAATGACTTACTCAAGGCTATTTTGGCTCAGTTGGAATTTTATTTTATTTTTTTTGCCTGTTTAAGTGACTGTATCCTGGTTTCTGATTATTTGTCCCTACTTGAGCTGAAGTTGTTTTTAAAAGATCTTGTAAGGCACTTTTCAACCCACTCAGGAGGAGGGGACGTGCTTTCACACTCCTAAAGGATTATGATTTAAATAAATGGTGAGGTCAGGAGTTAACTCGGAAGCCATAGGGCTCCCAGTTGCTATCATATGTAAGGCAGTACTCTGAACTGACTTTCTGTGCTTCACAGGGCAGTCTTCTACTGAGAGCTTTAAAATGTTAAGTGAGGAGGATGTATCAGTCACTCTACCAACACTGCACTGACTCAGCAGTATTGCCTGTTTACACAGTGGGCAATTGCAGTTCATTATCCATAACAAGCTCATGTTTATGCTCTTCTTCCTAGCTAGATATTTTTGTGTGTATTGGCATTTACAAAATAAAAAACCTATTTTTAACAGATTGGAAAATATTTGTAATTTCTTAGCACTTTTGTCCCCTACTCCTTCTCATCCGACTCTGCAGATTTACTTTTTTTAACGAGTAGTTGTTGTTGTGTTGAAAAGGGAAACAGTGATACATGTGACAGCAATTGATCACTGAGACAAAACACAATTGATTTCAGGATGTGGGGGCTCGGGAAGCGAGACATGGTGTCTCTCTATCCCATTCCATGCCATTTCTGGGAGTGCAGAGCTAAAAACACCGATGCTGGGTTCGCCTTGTTCCATATTCCTCAATTCGCTCAACCCCACCCTGCCATATTCCAGGAATTGTCCCGGTTATAGGACATTTAAATGATTGTTAAAATTAATTAACCTTGTGTTTGGAACCACTTTTTGGCTTGTAGAAAAAACAGGATGTGCTTGACAATTAGCATGACTGGGTCCTTAGAAAGGGACTGGCATACCCAACACCAGTGCCTCAAACGCTACTGCGACCAGATGCTGCCTGGCTTGCTTTTTACTCTCTGCTCTGCATTATTTGTTGAGGAAAGGTCTGTTTATACTTAAAAAATTCTAGAGGTTCTCCTTATGGTGATAGAGAGGTCAAGGGCAGACTGAGAATTTAAGGGTGTTTTTTGTTTGTTTTGTGGTGTTGCTTTTTGTTTGTTTGGAAAGACGTCTCGATTTCTACCTTAATTTCTACCTTTCTTATCTTTTCCTGAGTTAGTGGTGTTTCCATGCAAGGGAACACGTATTTAAGGTGCACTTTCCATGGAGTTCAGTCGTCTGTGCTTTTAGGGCAGCATGTGTATAGTGATTGTAATTTCTGGAAGTTGAAAATTGGGATTTGGGCAAGCAAAGTGAGTATTCTGAAACTCAAGTCTGGGTAAAGCTTCCCACACTACGCTGCCTCACATTCTTCAGTGTTCTTTCATTGTAGCTGGCAAGAGGAAAGAAAGGAAAATGCTAAGTATGTTCTCATTCGTATGGCATTAATTGAAATTCAAGCATATGGTGTCAAAAAGGTAACATCTTGCCGAAAGTTCAGGTTTACTTACCAGTATTTTCATTTACATTAGTATGAAAAGGGCTGTAAAGCTAGAAATGTACAAATGATCTCATTATACACAGCATATCTAAAGAAATGGGACAGACAAAAGATGGCTTCTGACATATTTTACAAGGCTGTGTTCTGAAGCTGGATGGTATGGTTAAATTGTTTTGGTAAATTATATTTCTGATAGTATAGCACCGATTATACTGAAAGTACATCTCACTGCCTTGATCATAAATCAGGGAATCAGTATCATTAAGCAAGTGCTTAAAAATTGCAATGGAGCTATTTACTTATGGAATATCTTATGGTTCATAATTGACTGGCTATTAGGTTATATTACAGCAATTGTAAATATAAAGCTCTCCTCCAATGAGAAGATCTTTGCACACACGTACAGCTTGCGTTAAAGGAAGAGGATGGTTGTGTTTTTAATACAGGGCTGCTGCTTTCTAGGGCTAGCCGTAGTTAAAAGAAAAAAAAGCTGTGTTTCTTCACATATTTCCACTTATATTTTATTAGCTGTAACACTGTGATTGAATATCTTACACACTGAAATTATGCAGCTTAATGAATTTCTGCCATTTCCCGTCTTACTCCACGCTTATGTTCCTATTCTGGGTCTCTGTAATGCTACTCTGCCAACCCCCTCTCCCTAAACAGCTAGCACATGGCTTTAACTTGGCCGCAAGCGTGTACAGCTGAGCAGATTTCAGTCTAAGGCTCCATAAAGTGCGGTCAGCACTGCAGGAGGTGGTAAGAATTGAAGTCTATAGATGGGGTGGGGCAGCGAAAAAGATATAGATGGGATGGGAAAGGGGAATTGAAGGGCGGAGAGGGGAGTACGCAGCGACTTACATGCTTATATGTTTTTTCTTCCTTTAATTGATGTCTTGGAGGCGCACTGACTAAATGGTAAATCAATGCTTTTGAGTAGGAAGCAGTTTTTCTCCTTACGTATAATTTTATGAGTTAGCGTGGCCCGTGGATTTAACAGGCTGTTAAGTCTGCAGATAAGGAAGGCACCGTAGGTAAATGAGGGACAGGTACAACACAAGGGCTGTCACCAAGGTGTTGATGACCATAATTGTGAAAATGAAGGGAACTGACCGTGACTCTAACAGTTAAATAACAACCATATTGAAGCACACCATTTTCAGTATCACCTGGTCATGTTTTGCTTGGGTACATTGTTATGCATTTTAGTTTGCTGTGTTAGCTACAGGATGTTCCTCTGGTTGCTCCCCGTATAGGTCACGACAAACAGAGATAAGTGAGACAGATGGAGACTGAAAAACGGAGATGACAATGAAGCAGTGGAAGTAGATCTCAGCTCAGCATCATGTTGATGCAAATGCTTATTTAGAAAGCAAATAAGGTTTTAAAATAATAGCAGGTGATTCATTTTGGTAATACATGCTACTTGTCAAATGCTCTTTGAGCTATTTCAATGCTATATTCTTTGTTTTCTGTAATTCAACAAAGCATTATTATTTTAATCCTGACTGCCAAAATACAAAAGCAACCTACAAGAGTTTTAGGAGAATATTTTCTGTATTTGTTTAAATTCATCTCATCTAATACTTTGAACAATTGACTCTATGAGGCATCAGTCATCGTCGTATTATCACAGCATACCTGAATGTGAAGCTCTGGGTGCTCGATTGTAGCAGGTTTTGAATGTACCATTAGATAGTAACAAAATCTGATCTGCAACTGATCTGTTCTTCCTGACTAACAGGCTAACAGACCGTGTGTAGTGATTCATGTAGGAAAGGGTAAAACCTACATTTTAATATGCAAAAGAATCTAATTTAGAAGAGCTTGCACAAGTTGTCAAAGCCCCCACAATGAAGAGTTAACAGTTCCTACTCATCTGCAGTGAATTCTATTCTAAAGGCTTCATTAAAGAAGGAAACTACAGATGGTAAATTATGGTAACTGTGAAATAAGTTTCCTCAGGGGCACTTGGAAACCTTATAGTTTTCATTTCTTATCAGGGGAAGTGATGGTCAGTGTCAACAGAAAGCAATTTGGTACTTTTTGCCTGTCTCTACAATTTCCTAGGCCTGACTGTGGCATTTTATTGGGGTGTGAGGTGGGTGGAATGTAGGGGGGTTTTTGGGCTGTGTTTTGGGTTTTGTTTGGTTTTGTGTGGCGTTTGTTTGGTTTGTTTGTTTTTTAAATTAGACGAGAAGGCAGAGATATTTGTCATTTATTCTCTCTGGAATCTAAGTAGTTTAGTTCCCAATAATTCCTTATATTAGTCTGAAATTTAACCCGTATAGAAATTAGGATATGCCAAATGAGATGCATTACTTCCTAGGGTGGTAGGTAGTCAACAGGACTGTGTCTGGGAATAGGGTGTTCATTTTGCTCTTTAAGAACGTTGTTGAGACTTTAACAGATGAATCACTGTTTGTGATGCCACAAGGCTTTTAGGCCGTTGATTTGCATGTGCAGGGCACGTTTGTACCTGATTTTAGTATTATCTAACTTCTACTTTCCAAGCAAAGCAGATTAACGCTGCTTATGGATAAAGAAAGCTTTTTGTGTTTGGTTTAGGCGTAAAGGCGAAATTCATGTTATAAAGCAAGTGACTGTATAGGTGTGTGTGCAGGATGCGCAAGTGCACGCAGTGCGGGCGTGCGTGTTAAAATAGAACACCGTGCAAAGGAGTGCACGGGGCTGCTGTGTGCTACAAAGATGCAGTAAAATACTCGTACCTTTTTGTCATTCTTCTTGCCGCTTTGTAGATTTCTGTTTAACAGCAAGTAAATGAGCGTAGTAGTTCAGTCATTTGGGAGCTGAGTGATTCAGAGGAGTGACCTTGCTTCTTTCCATTGTTGTTGCTTTTAATGTGAATATTCTCGGTACAGTAATAGCAGTGATGGCTATTCCTTCCTAAGAGAGAGAATCTCTTAGCAGTGAGTATCCCTGAAGTCATTCTTACAACCTCCTCAGCCATCTGTCTTTGGAGCTTAGCAAACAGCTTGAGATGCTGTTGTTGACCCCGTGGTGGGAATGTGTCAGTGTTCACAGATTGTTTTGGGTTTTTGAGGGGTGTGGTGTTTTGTTGCTGCATTATTTTTTTCAATAATAATAGTAGGTTGGGGTTTTTTTGTTTTTTTTTGTTTTTCTTTTTTTAAAAATCCCTCTTAATTGGGACGGAACAGCTTCCTGTGCTGTGGTTATTGTTGGGTGACTGTTCTTCCCACTCTGGCAGTAGAAAAGCAAAGACAGCTAATGAATGCATTACTTAGCCTAGGTTAGCTCAGCATAGTTACTCCACAAAGCAGACTGTGATACTACTGATGTTTATATAAATCCAGCATTTTACTGATACGTGTGTCTAGAAACAGAAGCTTGGAAAGGTTTTGGGCTTATTCTTCAGGAAGTGGGATGAGTGGAGCACGTGGGCCACTTCACAAAGGTGGGCTGGCTTCAGACTGCAACTGAACGAGAATCTCAGTATTGCCTTTTTTCACGCTATGAATATTTTGTGACAAATTAATGAAGTAAAAATACTATCTTTTTGACGAAGATAGTTAGATATAACTGAGATCTCTTTTTTCCTTTCAAGCTAAATGGCTCTGTATAGAGACCTGACCACCTGTGAATGGGTTGGGTATAGCAGAAAATGTTGCTTCTTTGACTACCAGCTGTAATCCTTTATGATTTGGTTGGTCACCTTTAAGGTGGAGCGTTGGAAATTTTTCTTGGGATGACTCATTCCAAAATTCCATTTACATACCTTCAAGGAATCTCCCATTCTTTTGCATAAGATATTTGAACTTCTGCAGCTGTGAAAAACAGAAACTAAAGTGTAACAGCAGCTGATGGAATGGAGCAGAAGGGAACAATACAGGTCTCTTTCCACCTGTTCCGTGTGTGGGCTGAGGCTGCAGTTACACGTACAGTCCAACTGACAAGTCTTCTCTGTGGCTTCTGTTCTGCCACCTCATTATGTTGTATTGGTTGGGTGTTACAAATTAGTATATCCTGTACGGAGGCAAAGATGTTCCCTCCTAGTACCCTAAAAGATACTGTATTGTTGAGACATAAATTTCTGGTCACAGCTTAAATACATGTTCTTCTTCCACTTTAAAAGTCCAGCTTGCAAGGCCATTACAATGGTATTTGTTTCCCTCAGTCAGAATAGAAGTTGTGTAGACTTTTTATTGAAATGAAACTCAAATGAATCATACTTTAAATGAGGTCCTTAAGCTCCCGTTGTTCCTATCTGAAGAATCAGCATTCAGTCAATGTTATAAGTAAATTAAGGAAGCTTGTGATGCCTGCACTGAAGGTTTTTTCCAGGCATGTGTTTATTGCCCACTTTCTTTATATTCTTTTTCCCATCTCTTTGCTTTTGGTCTGAACCTGCGTGCTCTTCACCTGCTCGGTTGCTCTGTCTCTGGGGGAAGGCCATTGTGATGGCTGGAGGCCTGGGGGGTGATGCTGCTCTTCTAGTCTTTGTCACTGGGTGTAGCGACTGCAGGGTAGGAGTTTCCATGCTGTTTTCACAGCTGGCACCTGACACCTAGAATCCATTCAGACTTTCAAATAGAATGGTTTCTTTGCAGAGATATTGTGTCTAAAAAACAGCGTCACTTGTGTGAATGTAATTTTGACAATTTTCAACAGCAAAAAAAAATCCATCCGAGTTGGAAAGCTGTATTTAGAGAAAAAGGAGAGATAGGGTTGGGGTTGTCTTTTGATAAAACATTTCATATTTTAATGTCAGTAAATGCAGAATATCCAGAATAAAATGAAATAATTTTTTTTCATAATTAAAAAGCAAAATATATTGTAAGTATACAGAAGGGGCATCAGTTTTAATTCCTGAAATATAACATTTAAATCTGAATGTAATGATTCAACAATACAAAGTTTACATTTGTGTTTCCTCAGTCAAAATATACAAATATTTTCAAAATAGAATTTCATGGGAAATGTTTGTTTGTATTGTAGTCAAATCAGAGAAAAAACCCTTAAATGTTAGGCTATTCTATGAAAGGTCTCTTCCCACCAAAGCTGCTCTTGGGTTCTTGTTTTGGTCTTTCCACTGATGGGTAAGAATAGGAGCTCACTTCAAAATAGACAGAAGGAACCAGTCTGCCACTGTGATTCGTGGCCTATCCCAATTTTAAAGGTTTTCAGATGATTTTATGCTAATACCTATGATTGCCTGGATGCATGCATGGCTACAAACTACACTGTGCTACCTTTCCAAATGTGCAGTCTGAATAAGTGCTTTTTTAATTCAATTGCCACCAGAATGATCTCCGGGTTCGTGTTTCTCTTGAGTGTGAATTGGTGTGCGAATGACCAGCTTGGCTTCCATTGACCTCCATCTTTCCAAATAAGAGATTGTGTAGAAAGCCCCCAGCTCTGGGGCTTGAAGGAATGAAACACCGTCAACAACAAATGGAATTATCTGCTATTGGCAAATGGAAAATGCAGCAGCAGCAGCAGCCAACTTGAGTAGGCAGACATCTACCAAGAAGGTAGACCTAGACCTGTTCATTCACACACATACTATCACAATCCTTGGAAAAGTGCTGATCCTCCTCGCAAATCTAGGGATGCCATCTGTTCCTTTTTTGAAACAGCCTTAAATCAGTGGTTCTGTGCTATTCAAGATACTTTCTTGATGAGTTTTTAATGGTGTGACCCATTTACTCATTCTCCCATTGCTTCCAGTGAAAATGGGATGATTCATTCCTTTTAACAAAGGCAACAAAAATGCAAAATGCATTTACTTTGATTCTCTGCAGAGCGTCCACGCTATAAATCCATGTGAAGTGTATGTAAGGAAGGTGTATCAAAGAAATTCCTATTGCAGTATGTGAAACTTCTTATTCTTCTGCAATAGCAGAGTACTTTTTGGTCCAATGCCAAATCAGATTTTAAGTAACATCTCAAGGGTAGCGCTTCATTAAAATAGAAGGATTAAACCATCAAAAGTTCTTCCAAATGCTGTAAGTCTCTGTGAGTCTGGGGTTAACTGGAGCAACTGCTCGTCTGAGGCCAGCCTTCTGTCCTTCACTCTTCAGGTGTGTTACTGTCACAGTCGCATCATGGGAACGGTCGGACTGTGTCATGTGCCTACGTTACAGAAGGGGTGAACACAACATGGAAAATTGTTCTTCCTGGATGTAGCCTTTATTTATTCAAGGCTTTAAAGTTGTGTTTAGACTACATGTTGGAGCAATGGAAGAATGCCAAGATCATTGTGAATGTAATTTTAAAAAGGCCTCAAGGTTTGTGGTTTGGTTTGGTGGTGGTTGTTGTTGTGTTTTGGGTGGATTTTTTAAGTAAAGAAAATAATAGTAAGGCTTGATTGTTAATTATTTTCAGTGTTCTGTGGCTATGCTGAGACATCCCAGCGTTCTGGTGTGATGAGTTTATTGTAAAATAATGTTTAGCTAAATAGTGTATAAAGCTGCTATGTGACTGCAGTGTTTATCTTCAGAATCATGAGGGAGGATCTCTTTTAATGGTGGACTGCTCAGTCTCACTGGGGGAAGTACAGGCTCATCTTTTGTTTAGTATGAAAATTATTTGCATGCTGTAAGTGGTAATGAATTGCTAGGTGGTTTTTTGAAATGCAGTTCTGAATGTAGATATCTTGGCTTCTTCCTTTTTGATAATAAAACTCTTGATTTAGCTTTTACACAAGTGTTTGATTTGCACCCTTTCACCTCAAAATTCTGTAACTCGTTAAATGAAAAAAATACTTGATCACACAATTATTTTTTTTTCTTGGTGAAAACTTGAGTTATCTAAAATAAATGTTATGTGAATGTGGAGAAAGCTGATGGCCCCACGGTGTCTGTCTGACCACTTCTGAAGGTACTGCTTAAAAAAAAAAAAAAGATAGAAGCAGCAGCTAGTGAAATACTGCATGAAAATGTAGCGTTGCAGAGTACTGCCTGTAAACACTGATGTTCCCTTCCTCATGGAGTAAGTTGTTATTAATGGTGATGTTGTGAACCAGGGGGCAGATCTTCAGTGCCGTGGAGACTTTTGTGGTCTATCTGCTGGTTTCTGCATCAGTTTGCCGAGAGGAGTGCAGTACCACATCCTCCTCCGTTGAAATGGAGCTTCTTAATCTGCTTCACGACTGAAGTGGCCAGTGGAAGCTGCAGAAGAGATGTTTTCAGTCACAGGTTTCTGGTACCCGAGCTAGTGAGGAACACGTGTGATAGTTGTGTACGAGTAAAATACTGTAGCGGTTTTGTGAAGGCATTTTTCCAGCTGTGATTCCAGAGACACTGGCTTGTATGTGTGTGCGTATGGCTTTTGATCTGAGGACATCAGAGATGTTTATCACATACTTTGTAGGATCAGTGTGATGGAAGGAAATCTGTTGGTTTGTTGTTTGCAGAAAGCGGTTTGGAGTTTGCATTCTACGGAGAGATCTCTGGTGTGTGTATGTAGGGATGTAACTGGATTATGGATGTCCAGCAATTGGAATTTGGCAATACTGGAAGATGAAAAGATAGACTGACTTACTCTGGATTGTCTCTCACATTGCTATTTGTCCAGGTTTGCAGCCATTTGGGGTTCATAATAACTCAACAGAGTTGAAAGGAAGTGTGTGAGGCGCTGAGAGAGCATGGCCCACTTGTTAATACAGACATGATCATAAATACCAGTTCTTTTATACACATCTAGAATTCATCCCATGAAATACATGCTCTTCTAAATAGAATAATCTTACAAAAAGCTCTCATACTGCGTGTTTAAGCTGTTGACTGCTTCAGTTATATGTGGATAGAGAGAGAATTCCTCTTTTGTTAGCTGAAAGTAACAATGCCCGAGACCCCTTTTTCCCCCCTATCTTTCACAAATAGTGGGTTTTTTTTTCATTTAAAGTTTTCACTTAGATTAGTAAAACCTGCATAAATACAGTACCGGGAATGGCTTCTAAAATTACCTTTGTTTAACCTTGCAGGAGAGCAGCTTGCCTTTGCATGCAAACCATATTCCTCTTCTGTCTGCAGTTCTTGCCTCTCTCATGACCCAGAATGAATGCCAATGAAATTGTGGTGATTGACAACAGCTCCTCAGTGGAGGATGTAGTAGGTTTTTGTTTTGAAATAGGAATTTAAATATAAACTTTTAAAGGCTCCTAGGCTTCTTACCCTCTGTTATTTCTGTATATTCTGTTATTTCTTTTGCTTTACAATTTGAGATACTTTTCAAATGTAACCAGTGCAATAATGAATTGTAATCCATATGAAATTAAAATACATTGTTGCTGTTGAATTAGCTCAGCTGCACAGCAAAAAATGTAGGGTTCTGTCAGAAAGTATTGCAGCAAGGGATCTTTTCATCCTGAAAAAATGAGCAATGTCATAGAAAGGCAGGTAGAGGATAAAAAGATAAAATGCCGAGATCTGAAATAAAGAGGTGAGAATTTTAATGGAGTTTGGTCTGAACTGGAAATTTGAAAAACATGCTAATAGTTTACAGTGGTGTTTAAAAAGCAAGATGAGCAAGAATAAAATAAAGAAAAATCCTTGCAGAATACAAAGGGAACTGTTGTGTTCTAAGGACTGAGACTACTGTTGTCTTTATAACTGAAAATATTCATCCCAGTACCGAGTGTCACTTGAGAAAGAAACATCTATATGGATTAGATTAACGGTGTGTCGTGGAACTCATGACTTAACTGTGGTAAGGGAAAAGCAAGTGCATGGGGACGTTTCCGCTTCCCGAAGTGACGAGGTCTTGGTCAATCACAATGTCTTTTTTCCCCTATGGAAATAGTACTGGGGCTACTTAAAAATATGTAAGTTAAATACTGAAGAGAACCATACCAGCAAGATGTGTGTAAAACATCAGCATTTTGATAATTATTTTTTGATTGATAGTAAAATAGGTTGCTTTTAATTAGTGCTGAAACCAGAAGATGGAGAAGCATGCTGAGGCAAGTCTTATGTTTTCTTCTGGAACTTTGCATTTTGAGTACATCCTATGAAAGAGAACCTGAGAGTAAGAGTGCAGTGAAATGTTTGTGTGCACAAGTGAGCAACACACGTGGATAACACGAGTGCACATTCACACAGGCGCCTTGCACGTACTCAGTGCCTGGGGAGATGTCAGTTGTAAATACATGGGTGTGTAAGGGGATTTTTTTTTCTTTTTTTTAAGCTCAGTCCATTTGAGGAAGATTTAAGACCTTCATTTGAAATCTGGAAATTTTAGTGGCAGCTGCAGCCACTTCTAAATCCCCCCTTCTTATACTTCTGTGGGACCAAGGAAAGTGAGGGGCCAAATGGACATCCAGGTTCACACACTGCTGGATGCTACGCCCCCAGAGCTGTGTTCATTCGCTCACCTCTGTCCAAATCTCCTCTTTCATTTTAGGGTTGATTTTTGTAGTCTTGCCTTAGACAACAATGCTTATGATATAATTGGCTTTTTCTCTAAAACTATATCCCAATAGAAGGGGGGGTGGATAAGGGATGCTTGCTGGTATACGAGTCCAGGGTCATTGTGTCTCATGTTTGCAGCGGGCTCGGTAGCAATCCTCAGACTGCAATTATGGGAGTGGACTTAGCTGACAAGCTGCTGGGGTAGTTCCTGCCAGCTGAGTTTCCTGAGGTAACATTAAGCTGGTTTTTTCATAAGAGTTATCCAGCAAAAATAATTTCATGTATCTGGTATATATTTTGTATTCCCAAGTAAATCCTGAAATGCATTGTCATGCCATCTGTCAGAAGCTCTTCACTATGTTGTGCTGAAAGAATAAGCTTCTTCAGTAAAAAGCTGAAATTCAGTTCTTCTAGACCCAGAAATATAATCGAGCATAACTTGGAAAATAACTGGAAAATTCTACTTCTGGTACCAAACATCCTGGCTATACAAATGGAAGCTTTCGTTACCTCACTGCGTTGCAGTTCTGAGAGAAGGCAGCTGGCTTCTTGGGGTGTCTGAAGCAGTCTTAGAGTATATCCTGTTAGTACAAAGGACACCTTTAAGATGCTGGTTTTTACAGGGTTAAAAATGCCCCATCCTAGAACGCAAGTCTTTTCCGATCTCTTCTGATTACTTATGTCAAGCACCAAAGCAAGGATGGAGGGCCTCGGCATCAGTGCAGCCTAACAAAGGAGCCCGTGTGCCCTCACACCATTGTTTCTGTGTACCTTCAGGAGAAGCCTGGCCACGTTATCTGGGGATTCTTTCAGTGAGGAGAAACTGTTGATGAAAGCAGGTATCTCTGATGCAATCCTAGTTAAGTACAAAGGATGCTTTAAGCCCAGTCGCTTCTTGCATTAGTGAAATCAAGTAAGAGGGAGCTTCTTTGCTGGCATCAGCCAGCTTTTTTCAGGAGCATTTGTCTTAAAAAGCACCAAGTCTCCTCCTAGACTTTTTCCTAGTTTTTTCTGTCACCTCTTCATTTTGTTTTCCTTGTTTTGTGAGATTCCTTTCTTTTTCACTCACTTTCACATATACCTCATACTGGGCAGTTGCACATTTGCCTTAGTTTGTGGTACCCATGGTTGTGTAGTTCTCCATAGTCTTTGAGTTGCTAGAGGCTTAAGAGTTGTTAGAGCTCTACACAGTCTCAGGCATCTCCTCCCGTAGTGGGTCGTACTGCTATTTTAAATTAGGTTGCAAATTATTCTTCTGCTATGGGACACAATATCAGGCTTTTGGTTCTTCAAGCCTTTTCCAGTCCTTTCTTTGTGCTGGATATCCTTCCTGGTACGCTACTTGGGTTGTGCTGCAGTGCAGGTGCAGCTTTATAGCTCCAAGTAAGGAGTTAGAAGTAGTGAAGATAATGGGGAACACTGTCTCCCTCAATGCTCTTTCTTCTCCCTTTTTTTTTTTTTTTAATTTCTTTTAGTCCTGCAGGTTTTATCCTGTTTAAGCTGTGGATTCAGTCTCACACAACTTTTTTTTCTACATTTTACTATGGGCTCTGTGTTGAACCATAAAGAAAAAAAACCAAATATATATATATATGTGTGTAATCTGTCCAGGTCCCCTTGTATAAATGAGATCGGCCGTAATCATCTCATGCAAGATGGCTGCTTCGGACAGAAAAAATCCCTCCTTTAATGTTGCTTATGATTCACTCACTCAAGTTCTAATCTAGCTGCAAAGGATGCATGATGTTAACACACAAAGCTTGCATACCGATGGGTTACTCCATCTGTACAACGTGCACTTCAGTCTGACTAGAAATGAGTCACCGTACAGACATGTACTGGTCCCAGTTAGGTGGCTGTGACTGGTTACACTTGCCTGCTCGCCTCCCCTTAAGTGTTGAATTTCATGAGAAAAAGGCAGTTTGTTCATTTGATGACTATACTTAAACCCCAGCTGTTGGCAGCTGTTTATTGAGCTGTTTCCAGTGGAGGATAATGCTGTACATGGAGGTTTGTCAAGTATTTCTCAGGATGATGGCCGCGTGCAGTGCCGTATGTAAAGGATGCACGCTAGAAGCTAAAGCGGCAAAGCAGAGTGAAAAGTTTCAAGTTTGTTCTTTCTGCATAACGTTAATTCTGGAAGTGAAGATCTACTCAGGTTTCCCTGCATCTGCAGTGCTCTTCAGTGACTGAATAGAAGCAGCACGTGAGTAATTTTGTCTTCCTGCTGCCCGCCTGACTGTCCCTATTCTGTGTGTTCGTTCCACTGCAGAAACAGGGATTGCTTATGACTTTCATTTTTTATTTCCTGGAAAAGCCTAGCAGTGTCTGGAATAGATTGGGATGTTACACTTCTCGCATGTTCTGATACAGGCACCCTGGCCTGTGTCAGCAACAGTGTGGCCAGCAGGAGCAGGGCAGGGATCGTGCCCCTGCACTCGGCACTGGGGAGGCCACAGCTTGATTATGGCGTTCAGGTTTGGGCACTGCAGGGTGAGAAAGGCACTGAGCGGCTAGAGAGGGTCCAGAGAAGGGCAGCGGAGCTGCTGAGGGGTCTGGAGAACGTGTCTGGTGAGGAGTGCCTGGGGAAGCTGGGGTTGTTTAGCTTAGAGAAGAGGGGAGACCTTATTCCTCTTTACAACTGCCTGAAAGGAGGCTGTAGTGAGGTGGGGGTTTGTCTCTCTTCCCAAGTAGCTAGCAACAGGATGAGAGGTAACGGGCTTAAGATGCACCAGTGGAGGTTTAGATTGGATTTTGGGAAAAGCTTCTATACTGCAAGAGTGGTGAGGCCTTGGAACAGCCTGCCCAAGGAGGGGGGAGAGCCACCACCCCTGCAGGGATTCAGAAAGTGTGTAGACCTGGCACTTCAGGACATGGTTTAGTGGTCATGATAATGTTCAGCAAGCAGTTGGACTTGATGATCTTGGAGGTCTTTTCCAACCTTAGTGACTCTGTGATTTCTTTCTTATCAGGCTTCCACCGTGGGAGGTGTCAGCCTTCCTTAGTACTGCATTTACCCTTGTCGAGAACACACTCACAAAATTGTAAAAATGAGGATGATAAAGATTTTAATTAACCTGCTTTGACTTTTAGAACCTCAAGATTGAGTTTAGATACCCAGTATAATAATGGAGCCAGCACATTTCTCCTTACATTAACATCAGCACAGACAAAAACATTGTGTCACTCTTGGCAGTTTATTTTCAGTAATGAGGGTCTTGCCAGTTTGAGACAGTCCTAAGTGGATGAGTTAAAGGCACCTGCCTGCTTGTAGGAATTGGAAAGAAGTGACCAAGCAGCTGATGCACATTAAATGAATATATGCTAATTCTACACAGGGGATGTAGAGATGGCTCTGCCTCATTGCACACGCCTGGCTTTTCTTCAGTGATTGGCTTTTAGTTTACTTGCTAACATAAGGAAAAAAGGAAGGAAGAAAAAAACCGTCCCAGATTTCAAAGTAGATGTTTTGGTGTGGTGCTTGTACCTGTCACCAAAGCTTTTACACAGCTAGGCTCATTTTTCTTATTGCTGTGGGGTTTTCTTTTCCCATTAGTTGAAGCATGTTACACCTTGCCTAGATCTCATTAGTTTGCAGTGGCAATGTTCAAGATCATTGCCAAGAACAGTTTATTTCCTCAACCTATTATTTCCTTCATATTCTTTTACAAAAGGGAAGTTAGATGGTAAATTGGAGAAGAGTTCCCTGAATGAGCACTGAAGACCTGTCAACGTGTCAAATATAATTGAGTCTGCGAATACGGATACAACACAGGTACACTTCCTAGCCTGTTTGTAGTAGCGGAGTGACATCTAAAAAGCAGAAACAATATCCTGGAATATACATAAATTGCACTTGTTGCAGTGTGGGTCCACAGGTCATTAGGGCATGCTGCAGACTCCTAATTTCAGTGATCTTGGAGCTGATAATTAGTTAATTTGATTAATTGGGGGGGAAAAAAAAGGGTTAACAGGTATTATTCCCCCACTATTCTTACTGTTAAGAAAGTCACAGGCAGCGTGGCTAATGTCAGAGATTTAGGGGCTTTTGAGCTATGTGCATCAGAGGCACTTCGGAACAGTCTCATGAAACACGACGTCATTGCTATTCCTCTCACAATATTTGGATTCTTATTTCATTGTGCTCCTCGTTAGGAAACTGTGAAGCAATCAAGTAGCATAAGCCCAATGAAATGACTCATTCCATTCCTGGGCTGGTAGGGAGTAGTGGATGCGTGAGCCTGGCTGCTAAGCAGAGCCCGTGCTGCATAGGGAGCAGTCTTGGTGTGGCGATGACAAGGCACTGAAAACGAGAGATGTGTCAGCTGACCGTGGAAAAACAAGCACAGCCTCATTTAGCTTTGCTTTTTTTCTTTTCATGCAAATGTAATCACAAAGCAATCTGTAGCTTTAGAACTAGATGTCACTGTATGGGAAGAGACCAAAAGGACAAAGAAATTTAGAAATATTATCGTCTGTAGTTAATAAGGCTGCCCTCTCCCTCTGCCTTCTACCTTCTTTTATTAGAGCTGTGTCTACTCTTTGTTCCTTTACCTTGGAGACCTTTCCAGCCTGCACCTGAGTATTTAATTCACTATTAATCTGTGTGCATTGAGAATGTTATGCTCTGTGCTAAGAAGGAGAGAGGGGTGCTGAGAGAAATGGCTACTAACTTGGATCTTTTGTTGAAAAGAGTGATTTTTGCGCCCTGAATAGGTAGCAATGTTTCCAGGGATGGCAGGGCTGTGGTGGGATGGATTGCTTTAGTTTGGGGGAGCAGAAGTGTTGTGCATTTGGGGTACCTTGGACCAAGAACTAATTAAAGCGTAAGAGAAGGAAATGTATTTTCCTCATTTCTGTGTAGGTGAAAATGTGACAGCAGAGTTAAAAATGAAGTAGCCATTTCCAAGATTTGACTAAAAATGTCAGTTCTGTAGGTTAGGTGTTGCCCAAGTGAAGGCCAGAGTTTTAGTATTTTATCTATGATCAACTCACCGTGGAAGAGTTAGACTGAAATAGATCATCTCTGAAAACAGGTTTCTCCAGGACAGCTTTGTTGGCATGATGGAATTCCCAACAGTTCTTTGAAACCGTTTAAATTTCGATTCTGACGAAGGGAGTAACAGTGGCAGTCATCAGATTATTTTCTCTGATTAGATGGAATTTTGTATTTCTTTCTAAAGGATTCAAAAGAAATCTGTGGAACGTTAAAAACTCCAACTAATTTTCCAACCAACCAGCCTAACCTCATCTCAGATTTTAATTACAGCCCGCCAAGTTATACGAAGGAGTTAGAAACTTGTAAGGCAGAAGATGACCCCAGCAGGTATTGAGTTTAGCAGGAGGAGGATCAGGTTGCCAGAGGCGAGGCACATGCCAGACAGTTCTGGCAACTTCTCAGTAGCTTCTTGTAACGCTGGACACAATTGCAGAACCACTCTGCCTAGTGCTGGGGTAATTTTTGACTTGCATTTACTGCGGTGCTGAAGAGCTTTAGAAAACTGTCATGGGGAGAGTGTCTCCTGCTGGTGCCTGTACTTCTTTTCATATTCAAAGCATATTCCTTTTATCCTCTGGAGGATAGTTCTATGCGCCAAAAGTCATACCTGGCTTTTAAGTTCTAACTCTTGCACTTAAACAGGGTTGTATTTGCTTCATGCTGTAAGTGGTCACTGAGCGTAACTGCTTCTCTTGAGGACTCTGTCACCATTTATCCTTCCTGCCGTGGCTTCTTACAGTCCTAACTCATCACTTTGGTGTCGTGACCATCCTCGGAGCTGTATCTTTGACGTGATATTGAATTGCTAGCAAGATAGTTTTCATTCATGCACAAGTGCTGAGCCCTCTCAAATGAACAAGTCTCAAGGTACGCATGAAAACCAGTAATAGCGGCGGGGGGGATGGTTGTTACACTGGCAACAGGACATCACTGATACAAAATTGATTCCGAGGTGTTTGGTGCTTGGATGGGCATCCTGTTTGGTTTAGGTGGTGGGTACTCAGAGGCATTAAGTTTCTCAGTGGAAGTTGCTAATCAGCTGTGGTTGTAGAGCAAGCAAGGAAACTGTGTAGCTGTGCCTTAGTGTCTCTTGCAGAGGGGCTGCTATGATCAGATTTTTCCTGAAACGTAGGTTATGTGAGATTGCAACAACGTGGTATGTTAAACCAAGTACTGCAGTGGCTTCTTGGAGGCAAGCAGCCCCTACTCCAGACTCCTGTGCAGAGTCACTGTTCAGCTTTTTAAAGCGTTTCCCTAGAGTGCTGTGAGATCCAGATGATAGAGGAGTGTCCAGCTGCTTGAGAACCTGAAAATAGTGGATAAATTGGGCAGTCTATTGTTAATCATCTTTATAAAAGCAAAGAAAGATGTGGAATATCCGATTGATCTGATTTTCTGTTTCGTAAGGCTTTTATAAACTCTTATTAATCTGCCTGTTGAATCATTTCTAGCCAAGTGAGAGGGTGGATGGAGGCAGTTTTGTAGAGTCATCTGGAAATATGTGGGCTTTATGCTGGGTCAAATGAGGTTTGTAACTTCCTATGGTATATTATGCCCGGATTAGTAATTTTCCATACCTCCTCCTTACAAATGTATTCAGTTGCAGCACATTTTAAAAAAAAAATAAATCTGGCTTCCTCAGTACTGCGTGCAGCCAGCCTGTCAGCCGGGGAAGGATGCTCTGGGACTGTGGGGCGGGCAAAGGCATGGCTCAGGCAGGTCTGAAAAGGCTCCATGGGTGGGTAAAAGGTGATGTGTAGATAGCACTGAAACATCAGAGGGGAGATGAAGGTACCCAGGTGCTGAAAGGAGCAGCAGGGTGACTCGGGCTTCGCTGGGGTTTTGAAGGCAGAAGAGGGAAGCATAGCAGAGCCTGGTCTGCGAGGGGTGGTAGCGATTGCTTTGTTTAAAAGAGGAGCTGGAGAATACTCTGTGCACAACTTTCCTACAGTTAAATAGGATTTATGTTATTCATCAGTGAGGGTGTTACAGTGAAACCACAAGGGTATTTTCTGTAGTTCTTTTCTCATCATTAGTAATTAGAATGATATTTGCCTGTCAATATAAGTCATCTCCTCACTAATTAGCACACTACTGTGGTGCAGTTTGTTCGCTGAAGCTGAAGTAGTAGGACTGTGTCTGTGACTCATCCAGAAATACAGCTCGGCTCAGACAGCCAGAGGTCTACGCCATAGTTTAATCTGTTAGCAGAAGAAACAGGTTAGTTCCCAAAGAAAAGGGGTTTAGTGAGAAAGGCTCCCAATAGTTCTGTCCAGTCCAGGCTCTACTGATGTCAGCGTCAGTGGGTAATCTTTGAAAATCAGTTGAGTGGTTAGAAATCTTAACTTCAGGCATTAGGGTTTTTTTTCTTTTTTTATCAATAATTGACTATAGTAATGAC
This sequence comes from Todiramphus saurophagus, assembly GCA_024582635.1. Classification (NCBI taxonomy): domain Eukaryota; kingdom Metazoa; phylum Chordata; class Aves; order Coraciiformes; family Alcedinidae; genus Todiramphus; species Todiramphus saurophagus. Next base: position 67,244 of record JANIMW010006105.1, on the reverse strand, counting down.
TTCCCAGTAGGAGTATTCTATTTTAAGTGTGCATTATGTTAATATGTGTATTCATATTCATGGGATATCGTAGGCAGCAGAAAGGGAACTGGTCTTTTTGCTCTTCTGGTTTGAAACTTCCTTGAAGTATGGAAATGTCATTGTTGTCTGTTTTCAGTTCAGTTTTATGACAAGCTTATACTGCTTCCTGTACCGAAAACCGTTTGTAGCCCAACTCTTTCCGTGGTTTGAATTTCCTTGAGCATGAACAGTCTGCTTCAGAGTGATGGGGAATAGATTATTTTTTTTTAAAACATGAGGTTTTGTCCTCTCTTTACTGCTTTTTCTTCATACTTTAACAGTTCTTCTTCCTGGAAGGCTTCTCCTCTGAGAGCTGTGGGATGCACATTATTTGTTACTCTGGTGCATATGCACTGCATTGTATGCTGCTGTGTTCCTTGGTGAAAGGGCTGAGGGCACAGGCTTGGTAATGAACCCTTGAAGACAACAAGGGGAACAACAGTGGAGATGAAGAAATGTCAGAAATTGTACTTAAACTGTACGTTTTTCAGCTTCTTAATTGTTGAAATCTTAGTCTCTTACCCTTTGGGAACAAGTGCTTTCCCTTGTTATCCAGTTGTCGCAAGATCTTCTGGCTACTGGTGCAGTGTCTGAGCGCGCAGCAACGCCTGGGACCCCCACGTGCCAGACTAAAAGGAGGGGTGAGGGGGGAGCGAAGTCTTTTTGATGGTCTGGTTGCAAGGTCTCGTTTTTGTATCTCCCACCGTGGTCGGTGCCTGCGATACTCATGGTCCTGCTTCTGCCGAAGGCAAGCGTGCCTTGAAAATTTGGAAGGAGCATTGCAAAACTAAAAAGCTTCTTAGGAGCATCAATTAGTCTGTTTGTGTGATAAAAAGGGGGAAGGGAGGGTAGGCCAGAGACATGCTGTTACAGTAAAGATAACTTCGTAGCCATACCTCTCAAAAAGTAAACATTATTTCACCATCACGCTGTCTGTCCTCACAGGTAGGTTTTCTAGGTCTCCTTGTCCTCACCCGATGTCCTGTTTCGGTTTGTGTTTTTCTGGGTTTGTTTTGTGGCTTTCTTTTTGTTTGTTTGGGTTTTTTTTTTTCTGATATGGCCAATCTTAGTTTTTGTTGAAGCAAAGTGCGCAAAGCAGGACGCAATCCTGCAGCTTCCTTGAGAGCGCTGCAGAGCATGGAAGGATTGATCGATGCCTTCCATAGGCTAAACGCCACTTTGTACATCTCAGTGTGACATTTGTCTTTCTGTGGAAACATAACACGTTGAGTTTGTGATCCATGTAATATGTAAATGGTGTTCTGCAAATAATACTGCCTGACTCGTCATTTTTCATCTTCTGGTCTAGAAAATACGCTGCACCCGACGGGGCAATAGTCTTTAAAGAATTCACATGTTTATAATTATGCTAAACAATTAAGAGCTCATATGACACTTCTGCTTTCAAGATTAGAGGCTTTCTTTCTGTGCGTTTCCCTCTTCTTTTATCATAGGAAATTATGTTGTGCTTCTCTAGTGGTTCCCATCCCAGACTTCAGTGCATTTTACAAGCATTAACTAGGAAACCTCAGCACTGGATTTTTTCATCGAGATCCTGGGTCCTTAGGGGAAATGGTTTCTTGATTATGAGTGCCAACAGGTTAAACAATTTCCCATATGTTGTCTAGCATTAGCCGGTGATGTATAAAGCCTAGCATCATTTTTATTCCCAGTGAAGCTAACACAATTAGTCAAAGAAAACAATCTTCGTAGCAGAAAGGATCATACCTCTGTAAGGCTTGTCTAGCAGTTGAAATCCACCTACGGAGGCTTGTGTGATGATTATCTCGGTCCTGTTAATCACATCAATCATTAGTAATGTCTGGTTTTCAGGATCTACCTTCTGAACATTTTAGATTAGCAAAGAAAATAGCAACCCTCTCAAAACCTGTTTTGGGGGATGGATTTTTATTTTTTTTCCCCTAGAACTGTGGAGTAATTTTTGTTTCTATTGTGTTTTGATTTTTCCTTTTTTTTTTTTAATTATTATTGTTGGTTTGTTTTCCTAAAGGTTCTTCTAGTTTTAAAGCATGAAGATCCACCATAATGTCACAGCTACTGTGCCAAATGAAACCAATCCACGGAAGTTACTTAAGAAAATCAAAATGTTACTTGATGAGAGTTATAAAATATACTGTAATCTCTTTCCATCCTTACTCACTATGATCTTTCTATATATCCCAAAAAACTTGCAGAATTTGTCGTGCGTCTGCTGTGCCCTTGTCTGCTATTAGTGTCATTAGACTGTCTTCACCAATGGTAGACACTTCAGCTGCTCTAGTTGTGAAAAAGGCAATAAATACTGAGCCTGCATTAAGTTTTACTTCTTTTTTGTTGCCTTTATGCATTACTGGTAGCCAAAGAAGGTGCAAAGGAGGACGCGGTGCAGAGGTCTCGCTGTGGGCTCTTTTGCCGTCAGCTGGAAACAGCCTGTTTGGGACTGAGAGTGAAAGATTCGAGAAGCCGTCTTGGGAGTCATCGCTGCATTTCTTCAGATGCATTTGCCTGGCACCATAACAGGGCTTCACGCAATGAAAGGAGCATTGAATTGAAACAATAGATTACATTTTAATAATACTTGACCCAGAACGCACCAGAGGGATGTTTCTTGCTCAGTGGAGTATGTCACTCTGGTCCCAGCCTTTTCTGTAGTTGGGAATGCCGTGGCACTGGCATAGCAGGACTGTCATTTAAACACTTCGAATGCAAGTGATGTAAATCCAGTGAAACCCAAGCGGTAGCAAAAGCTTGCCTGGTCAGGCTGCATCTGCTTACTCTTAATAAAGTTTTCCCATGCGGCGTATCTTACCTTTCTCAGTTTTCTTTGCGTGATGTTTAATTCAGGTCTTAATCTTAGTTCATGTTGAATATTTATTTTTACTGTTGTAAATTTATGACACAAAGCCTGCACACAGACTGCGTTTTTGTAATGCTAGACCCTGTTCAAGTAGCAAGGGAAGGCGCTGCCCTGTGCCAGTCAGCCTGGGCAAATTAAAATAAAAAAGCAACATTCAAGACTAGGCTGGAAAGAATAAACTGTTCTCTGGTGCCTCAGTCAACGAGCACAGCAAAATCTTCCTTGTAGTTTCTCATTATTATCTGGTTGCAAGGGGACTAATCTAATGTTTGCTCAAACATTATCAGTTGAGCGGTGAAACGCTTAGGAATATTTGAAAAAGTAAATATACATTTGAACTTTGACAGTGTGCTTTTACTTGCAGCTTATAATGCACGGATTAATTCTGAAAGATAGTACTCTGTCTACAGTGTAACAGGAAAAAAGTACGTTTGTTCCTAGGTAATTGCTGTTTTCGTGCAGTACATGCTGTGACAAAGGTACTGAAACGAGAAGTCGTTGTTAAATCTCGAATACTGAGCATCAGAAATTTTCTTTTCTCGGGAGTTCTTTGGAAAGTCACATTTCAGGAGATAGTCATGCCTTTTTGTACGGTAGCTGAAAGAGTTCCCATTTCTTCTTTAGGGGTGATGCAAATTGAAATAACAAAGCTATGCTTCCTGTTTGAATCCTGTTTAGTTTCCAGTATTCTGAAGTAATTTTTTAATGCTGTATTTCTTTAGAACATGGCTGTTTTCTCTAATATATACATAAGTTGGTGATTTGAAAAAAGTACTGAAGGGGAGTTAGATCAGAGACTTTAGTACAGATTTTTTGGCCTTCTTTAACTGTTATCCACATGTGCATCTTTCCAACTTCGAAGAAATACAATAACCCACAAAAACCCAAAGAGCTGAGAGATTTCGTGTAGTTGTGTGTAGTAACCACAGGCTTGACTTGGCATTCTGCTTTCATCTGCTACCTTCACTGATCTCCTTTCCCCTAATGAACTCTTCGTGATAGCAGTTCTTTTTCCAGTTGTGGGGTAGGCTTTTTGAGCTGCCATGATCACAGCTGCATGCAGCGTTCATTAAGTGGCTACACCGAGGATTTGCAGAATAGGAAAATAATATCTGTTTTATTCCTCCTTCCCGTCTGAAGAACATACTGTGCTGATGTACTGGGAGAGCTTGCCGCAGCATTGTGTGCTGGGAGGTCTCACACCGTTTGTAGTTAGAAGTTATACAGCTTTTCCCCAAATGTTTTTCTATGATTTTCTTAAATATGTGGGATTTACTATGTCAATTCCTACCTGAAAAGCATGAGCGGAAAAAAATACATTCACCGTGTAAACATATTTGCAGAAGTGTACTAAATATTGTCAGGGCAGTTTCACTCTAAAGCTGGCTCCACATCAAACAATTTTAGGCATTGATTTAAAACAAATATTAAAAGAATAAGTGGAACCTTAACATAATAGATTTGTACATGGGAGGATAGTTGATGTATATGGCTGAGATCAAAGTACCTGATTTGCTGAAGAATTAGTGTCTGATAAAACACCTTGAAATAAATTTCATTTTCTCCGTATTTCCAGCAAATAAAGGTGACCTAAGGTGGAGAAAATAACAAGGGAGCTACTATTTCAGACTCGATTCTAACAAATAGCAAGGATGGAGCTCAGAGACTGATAGCAGAAGGCCGTCAGGATGAAAGTGTTCTGAAAACACCTCAGAAACATAATACTTCAAAGGGCCACTTGGACCACTGAGCCCCATCTCTGACTATAAGAAAAAGGAGGAATGACAGCAGAAAATCAGAGTCAGTGAGCACTGAGAGGGAGACTTCAGCCAACTTACAGAATAATTAGGAGTTATTCAAGGGATGATGGTCTTGGGAAAGGCTCTTTAAAGAGGCAATAGCAAAAGTGAAAACCAAATATTTTTGTTGTAGAACACAGATAGGATGTGTATTAAGAGAATAATCCCATTTCAGTAGAGCTTTCTACAGTCAGAACCCCCCATAGTGTAAGCGGAAACAGCAGCAGCTTGCTATTGGCACGTGGAAAAGGGCGACACAGACACGTAGGGGCAAAACTGAAAAGATGTTGCAAGTTCCAGTGACTAGAAGATGCTAAAAGGCTCTAAAAGTGTTCTGTTCACCATATTAGGTGTTAAAAGAAAACAAAGGAAAGACAGAAATCCATTCCTTAAGTGGGAGGAAGAGAAAACAATGCAGAGCTGGAATGCTCCATTTTCTTCTGTGTTTGAGGCCTTTTAAAAGAGTTGCTTGTGACAATTGAGCATAATTAAGATCAACAGCAGGGTAAGAACATAGGCCAGCACAGGAAAAGCACAGCTCCAGAATATTTATCCCAGCTCCGTGTATTTCAGTCAGCTGGCTCTGATGAGGTTTACCTCCAGTCCCTCAGGAACTAACCGAATCAATGGCTCAGAAACCAGCGGTGTTTATCTTCCAGAGCTCGGAGAGGATGGGTTGGCCCCAGAGGGCTGAAGAAGGGCAAACATAGTAATTAATCTTTCAAAAGAGGAAAAGCAAGCCTGACTGATCTAACAGTCTTTCTTTCCTGACTTCAAGAGTTGAAAAGAGGCTAGAGCAAGTTAAGGAGCAACTGCTCCTTAACAACCTAGAGACCAAGAATTAGCCACCACAATTTTTCCAAGGAAAAGAACGTCAAGCCAATGTGGCTGCATTCCATGTAGGAAAGTTGGCCTGGCACGTGTGAGATGCTGAGTTCTCTGGGGTTCTCACACATGACTTTCTAAGGAGAAAGCTGTAAATAATGCAACAGCAAGGTGACTGGGAGATACTGGTAACCCTCTTTACAGTTTTTTTCACTGATCATTTTGTTAAAAAACAGGGATAAGAGTCCCAAAGGATGTACAGTTATATCATTATAACTTTTCAGAGATGATCTGAGATCAGTGAGATGAAATTGAATAAAAGAAAATATAAAGCATAAATATATAAGATACAAAATGTTTATTTCTGTTCATACTTACGAATAAAACCCCCTGGATTCAAGACTGGAAAATGGAATAGCTGGGTTGGAAACAGTATGACAGAAGGTCATCTGGGACCTGGTGTTGGGAAGGAAATAACAGAGCAGAAACTGCATGGCAAGTTAACAGGGTAATGAGAAAAAAAACCCAAAACAAAACACAAAAAGGATTTAATTAAGCTCAGAACTATCAAATGTAAGGCTGCAAACATTTATTTCACTCTCTTCATTGTGAGTAGAAAATCTTACACAGTTTTCAGTTTCATTCAGTTATCTGGACTTCCGAAAAGTTGGACAGTCTGTGAGAGTTATGGTAGGAAGCGTTTGGTTTTGGTGTGTGGGTTTTTTGGGTATTTTTTGTTTGTTTTTTGAGTTTGGAATACAAAATGTTGGGATGAGATGTGATTGTCTTGCATAAAAACCCTTTACAAAAGTGGAAGCATTCAAACGTGCATGTGAGGAATTGGCTGCCTCAGCCAAAGTGAGCTTTTGTTGGACATGTGGAGGAAAGGATGTAGTTTGGAGAAGCTGGACATAAAGAGGAGGCTTTCTTGGTGCACGAATGATAAAGTACTGGACTGGGCTGTGAAGGGGCTGTGCTGATAGGGGATGTTAGAACAGGTAAACACACTATTGGCTGACTTTTTTGGTGAGGAACATAGGTGAAGTATTTGAGGTGCTTTGTAGCAGTATTTTTCTTGGTCTCTTGTTTCTAAGTTGGAACAGCAAGGTAGCAGATACAATTCAGTAATGCATCATTCTAAGGGTAATGTGTTTTTCTGAGTTTTTCTTCCTACTCCCTGATGATGTGATTTGATCCTTGAGCGCAGATCATTGTAGTGGGAATTGGAGTGGGGATAGGAACTTGGTTTTGCTGAGAGCCTTTGCCATGAGCAGTTTTCCTGGTGGACTTTTTCCTTTTTGTTCAATACAGCTGATGGTCAGCACTCCCGATTTTAGCTGATATTTTAATGTTGGGTACATGGAGGCAGAGCAGATGGAGATCTTAGCTTTGACCTGTTCCCTTCTGTAAAGGCACTTCCGTAGCTTTCAACAGTGTTGTACCTCAGAAGGATCGCTATGAACGTGCAGCAGAAGAATACCATATGCAGTCTGCTTTAGGATCAGTTAAAACATGACTTTTTATATTAAAATAACATCCTGCACTAATGACAGTTCTGTTGGCCCCTGCAGCAATCATGGAGGCAGAATCTGAATGCCTTCCCACAAGGAAACCTGCTTTGCCCCTGTAACTTGTGGAAGAGCGCATTTTTCCATCTGAAGTTTATGTTTTCATTATCTCTGCATTCTAGTTTTGACATTATACTTGCTTTTCACAGAGTGGCAGTGGGAAGTAGCAAGGATCACTGTAAGAGAATTTATAAAGCAACATTTTGCTGGTGTTTTTTGAGGACCTGCATAGCTTGCCTCCCACCCCAACAGCCAAGGTGCTGTATCTGCAAGCAGGGAAGGAGGGAGATGCACTGAATATTCATGGCATGTGATAAAAATGGAGCAGAAGAGGGCTCTTCTGCAGATGGAAGGAGTTTACTACAAACCACCAAATCAGGAAGCCAAATTCTGACCAAGACCTGAACCTAGGCAGCCAGGCAAACAGGTCATCACCACTGCTACTCACAGGCTGGGTCAGACGCAACCTCTCTTGTTATGGTTTTGCACAAGTGGATAATGACATTTATCTCATCTCTCCAGGGAGGCGTAGAGAGTAATATATTAAAGGGGACATTGTGGCTAAGAAACTTCAGTGAAAGGAGTCTTTGCTAGATAGTGGGAACCCACCAGTGTATCTTCGTGAGCTATCAAGTCTAGCATCCAAAAAAACCTCAAGGCTTAAGTAAAGGACTAGAAAAGGTAGAAAATGCTACAGAAAATTAAAATAAATCCCAAGATATGACAGAATTATTGCAAAGAAATGTCAGAAATGTTAATTTTAATGAGCAAAGCATAATAAAAATATTTATGGACCACATGGGTAGCGTACAGGTACTGTAGTTCCCTGAGTTTTACACTCAGTGTTGGAAGGCAGGAGGTCAGATTGTAACCAAGCTAGAATGCTACAAACGACAGCACAGACTCTAGTCCTGCCAAATACCAGGACAGCAGAACCATGATATTATTCTGAGTAGCAATTGCAAGAGATGTATTATTGAATGTGCTCCCTAAGGAAGCATCATCGAGGGAGAAGCAATGACAGAGTTGGAAGAATTCGTTGTGACTATGCTTATCTCCATGATTGACACAGCAAGCAAACAAACATAACGAATAACTGAATTGTGTAAGGGCCCAGGGGAATGTACATGCTTGACACTGCTGAAAAAGCACTCAGTCTAGCCCAGAACATTTTACATGTTGAGAAGTGGGAAAAAAAGTGCTTTTTTCTAGTGGAGTTGTGACAAATGTCCTAATAGCAGAAGTGATGTTGCTGTAAGTCATTCGGATTGCTTTACTGGAATCCTTGTAAAAATTCCTTACAGTTTTTTCTTCTAAATGTCAGTTCCGTGTTTTGTAAGGACCTAACTCTATAAATCAAGTAAAAGTACTATGGAGGCTTTGTGGAAAAGTTATGAAGCACAAGCAAGCTGTGTCACCTTCTGGTAGCATTTAAGTATGATGCATATTTACTCTACAGAAATAACTTGGGTAAATGAATTGGTTGTAGTTTGGCACTTATCCCAGTAATCCCTTTCTGAAAGGGTTACTTGAAACACAGGAAACTGTTTCAACAACCTTCACTCAGGTAGTCATTCAAGCACCCCTTTTCTTCTGTTCTCTCTCAAGGGCTTACATTTTGTCCTTCAATTAAATACTTAATCTTATGGATACTTGAATTCTTGTACCAAGTTTTGGCTGTGTTTGAGGCTGTGATAACCTTTCGCTGTAGTCAGCTGTAGGACGATGCTGGATGTGGTATCATTCATCTAGCGGATGATTGGTTCTCGGGTAAGTTGTTTATATTTAAATTGCTGCAGTAAAGGTAACTGATTTTTATTTTGTGCTTCTGTTTCTCAGTCTTGCAAGAGAAACATTTTGCATGTGGCAGGGCATTTCTTGAGAAGTGCTATAGGTTTGACACTTCCCAAGAATGATACTGAAATTGGCAGTTGTTGTGCAAGGAGGACTGACCTTAGGAGGCTGAAAACCCTATCCCTCTTTTCAGAAGCTCTTTTTCCACTAAGGAAAGTCTGCCTGAACGTTTTCTTAAATGGATTTTCCAGTAGGAGTAAACCTTTAAAGCTTTCAAATGACTGTAAGGGCTTTCTCCTTTGGAAGACAGAGTTCAGGATAGCTCTTGCTGGCAAACCCATTTTGGAGATTAGGATTTCTTATTTGAAAAGTCAAAATAAGGCTCTTACAATTTAAATAACCATAGGGAATTTCCCTTACTATGCTTTTGCTCTCAGCCAAGATAGCACCAGGGAGTATTGTGAATATGAGCGAAGGGAGCTGCATTTATTAGTCAGTATTTCACAAGTGTGACTAGCTGGGTTTTTGAATTGTGTTTTGTTTTTTACTTTAGGACCTATTGCTAGGTTGCTCAACTCAACCAAAATGATTACCAAAAAAAAAAGAAAAAAACCAACCCCACAAAAGAATCAGCTGTCCTCTTGCTCGTCTCCCATAGCTGGTACCTGTAGCACCAGTAGCTCAGTTGCTAGAGGATGAGGAACAAAGGTGTGGCTTCAGATCCTCGTTCCATGGACATCAATGGGACTCTTGACATGGATTCACGGGGGACAAAATTTCATTTGTCAGGAGAGGAATATATTATTGTTTCCCGGCTAAAAAGTACTAATGCTGGCCTTCTGAAAGCAGTTGTGTGAGGTCGAGCAGGGGAAATAAAAAGCAGTGTAGAATCTTCTCTGGGTTCTGAACGACTCAGAAGTTGGAAGCTTTGGACAATTTTTTTGAGCCAGTCATACTTGATTTCCCTTGGTTCTGTGTTTACATAGAAAAGCATATCCTTCTGGCTTGGAGAAAATGCTGATCTCAGCTGTTGCACGGGGTCTGTATTCCAACAAGCATCTGAGGCTTTAGCCACTTGCATATGCAACTTGCGTAGCCAAGCTGTTTTGTCATACTCTGTATGTTTATGCCTTAAAAAGCATTCCCAGACTTCTGAGTAGCTAAGAAGCCATGCTTCTGGATGACCCTGTCTTACAATGCTGACATGTATGTGGAACTGTACTGTGTTTTCATTCTTGCTTGTCTTCCACCACTGAAGAACCCTCATTGCTTCTTGAGGAACTGTGGTTCAGGTTCTGGTGCCACGGTTAGAACTTTTGCCTTTCAATGCTTTCATTGGTCACCTTCAGTTACTGTCAAGTATTTTTCACTGGATTTTGGTTTTGTATGCTCATCTCTTCTTTTTTTTCTTTTCTTTAATTTACTTTGGTTCTCCTTCAGAGAGTTCCTCTGCTTTGAGTTTGAAGTTGCGTTGATAATAGGATGCTTCCGGCTTAAAGCTGCGTGGCACCTCTCCATGGCATTTTGTGCCCGCTCAGTTCTGTGTTCTGAGCTGCTCGGTCAAGGTTGCAGCATCCTGACATTTCTGTAACAAAACCCCTTGTCTAGGAAACTTTGTTCTTATATAATGCACGTGCTTTACGGAATCCATTTTACCTGCAGCTAATTATCATCTGCCATTGCGGATCACTTGAATTTAAAGCTGCATTAGATTGCAGTGTATTTGATGTTTTTTTAGCTGACAAAGTTAACTACGTGTATACGTGTAGCGTACTCTCAGTATCAGGGACAAACTGTGCTAATAGTGAGGAATCAAGTGCTCAATTATTTATTCCTTTTTTTTTTTTTTTGTGCAGCACACGCTCCCTTGTGAAGGTACCCAGAAGGTACTGTCAACTCATGGTTTTAGAATGACAGTGGAGCTTCTCACGTCTGTTCCCCACTGAGCCACTGATGTGGTTTATGACCTTTGGCAAATCGTGTAATTTCTCTCCCATCCTTTTTTTTTGAATTTATCTCCTGTGATGGAAAGAAAGGCTTAGCAGGGATGTCCAGACAACTGCAATGTATTTCAATCTCGGGATTGTGCCATCAGATTTTTCTCAAGCCAATTTTGCAGCTAATTAATTAATTTTTTTTCCTTCCCTTTTTTTTTTTTTCTGGTGATTCTTTAAGTCACAACTGCATGGCATGCACATAAAATTATCTGGTTTGTAATTGCAGTGCACAGTGGACAGTGTGCTCAGCTCTGTCTTGTCGCACTTAGGGCTAAGTCTGCGTTTTCAAGATAGAAAACTAAAAAGTCTGAGACACAACCAACATAAAGAAGGGGGAAAATCAAATAATGACTGCTGATCTGCAGTCTTGTCATCCAAACCTAAGGGATATTTTCAGTCTTATGAATATATTCTTTGTAACTCTAAATAGTCCTAAATCAGTCATGAGGATTATAAACTGTGAAAAGGAAATGCACTAATGTAGTGTTTTAAATTTTCATAGCAGTTTGAATACTTCCATGGCCTTTACAAGATAGAATAAGCTTTATGGGTTTCATATTCACAATCCAACACCCAGGTCAACTTCCCTAGAGAGGGAGAAAGAGAAATCTCTCCATTTGTTGGATGCAGTTAACTGGTAACTTGGCATTTGTGTGCCCGCGTACACATTCAGGTACTGATAGGTGAACTCCGTAGATGCACAGTCGTGCCCACCACTGAGGTTCTAGCAGAGCACCTTGGGGTTTCTCTGCAGACAGAATGGTTACAGCTCACAGGAGCTATGGATAAAGGCTGTTTGGATCTTGCCCTGAACTTTCTTGTACCCAGTATAAAGAAAAAACCCCAGATCCTTGTGTTTTTTAAATCAAGGCAACTGACCTATAGTTCACTTGAAGGTTTGCTGATGGAAAAGAGGTTTCAATTTTAATAGGAATCAGGTAACAAACCAGTATTTGTGCATCCTCCAAGTACTTAATATCTGTGGTGAAATTGCTGATCTTGGTGGGACTGTGGAAGCTTCTAGAAACAGCGAAGTAACTGGTTAACAGTCGTTGGGACCTTCACAAGAACAATTTATCAACCTAATAGGACAGTATTTACAAAATAAGTCACAGAACTTACCCTGTGAGCTGTTGCTGGATTTCATTAGGTCTGTACTGTTTACATGCTCTCAATTTTACTTGTTTTCCTGACATTCCCTACCGTTTTGCATGGCACTAAGCCTCCTGACAACTAGATTTTGTGATGGGTTTTCTTACGAGCTGTCGTGTGCAGTTCATTAACTGTTTCTCTCTCTTTCTTTAGTCAACATCATAATATATCCATAGAGTAATCCTGCTTTGTTTTGCTGCCTGTGCACGCAGGAGCGATGGCCACAAGCATCTCCGTCTGTCTGGTGTGAGTGCTTTATACGACTGGGTTGGTTGGTGTTGTACGTCCATTTGCCTGTTAGAATACGTATGCAATTAAAAATCCCGACAACAGGGGACCTCCTTAGTGTTGTGACAGGAAAACTGTGGAGTGTATTTTCATTTAGTATCACCCAAAGCTACAAATTCAGATACGGACCAGCGCAAACGGCAGAGTATCATGGAGAGTTACAACTTGGGGATGATGCACACGGGCTGTTCTGCGGTGTTATTGAGCTCCCGAGAGACTAACGGGCTACTTAAGTATCTCTAATTGCCACGACTCCTGTTTTGCTGGAAAGGGCGCTGTGCTTTGAGGTGTGGATAGCCCAACGCTTGCCATTCTGCATGACGTTTTGTGGGGAGGGCTCTAGCAATGCTGCATGACAACATTTCCCTCACTACACTGTACACTCGGCTGTGTATTTATCTTCTGCTTTTGCAACTTCAGGTGTTCCACACTGGAAGGTTTGGGATTTTAGAACTGCATTTTATTAAATATCTTCATGACTTTCTGCACAGAATAATCTTCGTTTCCCAGAGCACAGCACTCTAAAACCAGGAAGCAAGTCAAAAATTTGGCCTAAAATCTGATTTAGTTGAGCCATACAATATGTTGTCAGCAAACTCTTGAGTCATTAAATGTACTTAGAGGTTTCAGGGCAGCACAGAGAATAAATCTAAGGACAATAATTATATTCCAATAACTTACAGTTCACCACGGTGTTTTCCCCATTCTTCTTAATTCTGCAGTCCCTCCAGAGCAAACATCCTTCAACGTGTGAGTGATTTCCATTTAGTATTAATTGCTCAGAAGATGGTTGGGTAATAATGTGCTTTGCCTTTTCTTCATTAACATCCTGAAAAGCTTCTAGTTGCTACTTGCCAAATAAACTCCCACACTAAATAATGTTGGGGTTTTCTGGAGGTTTTGGGGCTGGAGTTTTTTGAAGGGTGGTGATTTTTTTAGCCAGTGAAGTAGCTGACCTACAGAGCTTCTAGGTTGCAATTACATTTTTTCGGGTATGTTTCTAATCTGGGCCTGGTCAGCCAGTTGCAAATGGAAGAGAGCCTTGTGTAGAGAAAGAAAGCAGGAACTTCTGCAGACTGCTCTTTGAACAAGCGTTAGAAAACTGCTAGGGGAACCATCTAGTAGAGAAATCTGTCACAATTAAGATGCAGCTTTACAGAAGAATCTTGGCTTAAACTTGAGAGGTATTTTCAATCCCCAGGCAAATCAGCTTCTTTTCTCTTTTATTTTATTTTATATTTTAATGGTACCCCTTGGGTTGCATTTCTTAGTAGCACATTCTCCGTGGAAGTTGTTTTTTAATGCCAATGCAAATGCAGTGATAAAAAAGTAGGATGAGTCTCTTTAAAGGAGCAACAGTCTGTAAGATATATTAGATATTCTGATCCTTTCTTTTGTATTCTCTATGCAAGTTTTTTTCAGATACTGTTTCTGATTGCTCTTCAGGTGTTCTGAAGAGCCCAGATGCTTGAGAAATACTACATTCTATACTAAAGTTGAAAAATGGTCCTAATTGTTGCTAAACTATGGGCTAATTTCCTAACATTGGCAGAAACTACAATTAAAAGTGTGCCAGTGAAATACGTCAGTAAATGTGGGGTTTTATAAGGTCATCTTGAGAAATAAACCAGGAATTAGAAAAGGGCCTTTCAGACAGTCATGTACTACCTCTGAGGGGCTGTAAGAGCTGGTTCTGTTTGGGCAAACGGGAAATTATGGTAAGCAAATGAAGTGAGAAGCATGGGAAGGGAGTGAAAAAATGAGGGAGAACATTATAGGGTTGATCTATAACTCTCAAAGTTTCTCCAGAAACTGCTGTTTTCTTTCTCAAGTAGTAGTGGGTTTGAGTTTCTCAAAGATACCTTGGTTTCTCTCAAGCAATCAGACTGTAGCCTGCTCTTTTAGTTTTGTTTTTGCCTATAGCCATTCTGTTTTAATGAGCAATTTTGAAGTCTTGGGCACAGGTTGAACCGTTAGCTCTCAGAAGCCTAGAGAAGCTCTTCATGTCTAGACCTCAGCTGTCAGAGTTTTAAAGACAGCTCTAGAAGGTGAAATGCAGCTGGGGGAGTGAACAGTTGAAAGCAGTTCCCTGCTGCTTTCTTACAGCTATTTGGTTTTGGCTTTCATTATTTTCTTTATTAATATAAGCTCCTAAGAAACTGAACGAGAGGCAGTCATGAGGTTTTGCTAAATGTAATTCAACCGAGTTGCTGCAGCATCCTCTTCACAGTCTGATGTACAGCTGGGTTGAAGAGTTCAGGTTCCCATTTACATACAGCGTGTTTGACTGTTGACTCTGAATTTAATTTCCGACAGCCCTAAATGCCTTAATGGAATCCAGACATAAGAGCAGAGACTGCTTGCTTTTAACAGCTCATCCTATGAGGCACACAACCCTTGAGTGATGTGTGTAGGAAAAGGCTGAAAGGCTGGGAACCAGTTTTGTTTCCTGCCACTCTTTTGAAGGGAGAGGAGAAGTGTGTTCCCATGTACTGCTGTGTCCTTAGGGCTGCACTGTTCTGTGGTGGCATTCAGCCTGAGCTGAAGCGAAGACCGGTGATAAAAATGGTAAAAAAAAATAAAACCAAAGATTAGATGATCAGATTGAGAGAAACAGCTGAAAATAACTTGAAGAAAGGAGGGCAATGTAGAGCTTCTATGCTGGATTCTTTTGTTGGGGATTTTTTTGTCATTGGGTTTTTTTATTCCTATTCTGCTTCTTTATGATGTAGGCCTAGATGGTTTAGATTATTTTTTAATTTTTTTTTCCCTTACCACTTTTACCAGTTCTTTTCCTGAAGATCTTCCCAGTGCTCATAGATCCTTCGGCCTTTCCAACAGCTTGGTCAGATGACTGAATTAAATGTGTTCACCAAAACAGAGTATTTAAGAAACCTGAACAAAAGTCACTGTGTTGCTCTTGAAGGCGAATATCACTTCATGATTCTGAAGATCTAATTCTTATAAGAGTTCCAATGTATATTCATCGGGGGGGGGGAATACTGAGGTGGGTTTTTCGTATTTTTGTGTTGAGTTTTTTTGAGAGAGATCTTTCTGTGTCTTTCCCAAGACATTCATTATTGACTCACTTTAAAATACAGAAAGATATAAATGATTTACTACTTCCTACTTCTACATATCACTAAGATATCCATGTAAAAAAACCAGAGAGATCTTTTCCAAGGGATTTTCTCAGCTTGCAAGAACCGTGAAGGTTAAACCTACACTAAGGAGACTTGGCTCCCATAGTTTTTAAGGATAGGGTGGACAAGGGTCAGACATTTTTATTCAGTAAAGTCTTTCATAGTTTAGTATTTATTTCAGTCCTTATTGGAGGAAAATAATCCATGAAAGGAAAAAGCATTTTGAGATAACCAGTAAAGAATATCATGTTCACTTGGGTTGTGAAGGATCCAGCTTCAGATCAAGACCAAGCCTTTAGCTGTGTCTCAAGCAGAATCTTCATCCTTTAGAAGCTTTCTTGACTGATCATTGTCCCAGCAAAGCATTAAATCTGAAGGACTGGCATTGTTTGGGGAAAACCTGTTCTGGAAAAATTTTGAGAGACAGCAGGAGAATCTCATTGGTCCAGCTAAGGTAGTCAGGGCAGACGATGCTATGTGTATGTTGCTGCTTCTGTCAACTATTAAATCCAGGCAACTGCTGCTTTCAGGTGCACTTAGTAGATTAAATCCGATTGATATTTTAGAGCTTTCATTGGATTTCCAGGTTAGAGAGCAGCCTGGGTCATTAAAAATCATCGAGCATTTGTTTCTTGGCTTGCAGGAAGGCAGGGTCCTTTGCTGTCAGGCTCTGGATGTTATGCCAGCTCCCTGCTGGGCTCTTGTCATGAAAGGGACCATCTGGGGCTTTGGGGTGGTCACATTACTGGCACAAAATTTTGGCAGAAGCCAGACTGCCCTCAGCAGTGTCGGTGGGAGTGCTAGAGAGGGTGTTCATGCCGTTCAGCTAAAGTTTGTCTCCGGGGTGTGGAAGCTGCAGGTGCCAGTCACCCTGCATGCCCGCCTTCTCTGACGTGCTTTTTCTTGGTCTTCCAGAAAATTGTGTCTCTCTCTGTCCACTCCCGGGACAGAATAAGCAGATCATGTCCCAGCTATGCTGGGATTTGGAATAAATGAGCTTCCAGACAAGACCGAGCTCTGTGAAGACACTGTTTTATTTATTCTGTTGGTAGTTTTTTTAAGTCTCCTAGAAACATTCTCACTAGTTTTTTCAACCTAAAATTTAGCCCATCCGTGTTGGCTGTACTGCAGGTGAATTGGAAAAAAAAAACCCCAACCAAACAAGCCAAAACACAAGAGAACAAAAACCCCGTGCACTAGGAAGGCAATGAGCACCTGTACAGAAAACACGAGAATCCTGTTTCTTTCACACTGACGCTTTGAACTCCTTGAATGAAGGTTTAGCAACTATCACAGTTATTAGAGTCAGCTGACATTTTGCTGGAGGAGTTAAGAAAACAGAACTTAGTTATAACTCTGTGATTTATATTTCCTTCTGTGGTAGTAGAAACAGCATCACCAAGCTGTCTGGGATTAGAAGTTTCTGGCCCCCACCGACAGCACCATTTTTCCTGCTTGAAAGTTTGGATGTGAATTGTGCCTGTGTTGTTGTTAGAAACAACATGGTAACGATTCTTCAGGAATAAGCAAGTCCTCACACCTCACCTGTAAAGCCCACTGCAGTGTATTGGGGGATTCCCCCCTCCCTAAATAGTCTTCCTTATCCCCATGAAGCACAGTTGGCATCAGAAAGCCAGCTAACTAGAAAATGTGCCTTTGGCTTTGCAGTTCCAGTGATGACAAGGGCAAGCATCATCTTGTTTGGGTAGGGAAGCAAGTACAAGGGCTGCAGTTTACACGGAGCAGTAGAGAAAAGCACTTTCCTATTCCCAGTCCCCGTGGACAGCTTTGGTCTTTTAGCACTCCCATGCTGCACACAGTTCCAGCTATCCTTTTTTTACCCTCTTGTTTCTTTGCCCAAGGTCGTCCCACAGAAAACAGCCGCAGGGAAAGATTTTACAGTGTTCATGCAGAATTAAGGCAGGTCTGTGGAAGAATTGCTATGCAAAGGAGAGCCTAGTTCTATTTTTTTTTTTTACTTTGGGTCATTTATTTCTGTTTAGAAGGTAATGTCCAGGCATCGAGATCAAATTTTGCTCACCATTCAGGCATCAGTTGTTATTGATGTCTAAGACTTTAAGTTATAGTTTCAAGCTTTGCAGGTGAGAATTCATTATAGTAATATTTACTACCAGTTAGACATGTTAATTACAAATACATGTAAATTGAAATAGGATACATGTATCTCTGATTTGTGATGCGTATCCTCTCACTAAATGAGTTTTCTTTGATTTATATTAATACAGTTAATATGATAGCAACTAAATACATGTCGTTAAATATTTTTGTTTATCTGTACTTCAGGCTTTTCACACAAAAATCTTTAGCTAATTGTCAAACCGAGTTGCTCCAGTTTCTCCCTCTAATTTATGCATGCAAGTCAGCTTTTTAACAAATTTCTTTGTGACCCATCAAACTGTTAACCTGAACAGATGTCCAAAATATTACCTATTATAGCAGACACTTATCATCTTTAATCACTTACTGATGTCGATGATGAGCCATTTTTGCTGAGGAGAGGCAAAAAGGGAGGGAGAGATTTGTCTGCTGTTTGTTAAACTGACTTTAGGATGATTTTTATGATTGGAATTTCCCACCTTTTGAGTTGTTTGTTCAGAGCATGTTTGCTGGTACCAGTGATAACAACAGGCTGGTAGAGCCAGGTGAAGATTTGGCTGTCCTAAAATGAGACTTTTTCTTAACTGTAAGATGATACATGCTAATATATACTTACCATGCAACAGTCTTCTCTCAATGCCACATATATTTTGTTATCTGGCAAAAGTGTGGAGGAGAGGGATGGGAGAGGTGGGTGGCTCAGGGTCAAGCTGACCACGGCTGTGCATCACCCGAAGCTGTGCGTGCCCCAGCCGTGAGTATTCCGTGTTCAGTGCAGTTGTAAGGGCTTCTGGTTCTAACCCCTGTGGCAGGCAGAGGACAGAGCTTCCAGCAGGACTGCCTAGCACACAGGGAGATAGCTCTTCTCCTTCTGAGAAAGGCAGGTCCGCCCTCCAGGCGCATCTCTAGAGAGAGGTCAGTGGTGGTGGTTGTCTATGAGCCGCAACGTTAAACGCGGTACCTGCACGGGGTTGCGATTCTTGATCCTTTCCTGGCCCAACTGAGTGACAAAAGCATTCAAGAGGCAGAGTGCTCGAAGAAATGTTTCTCAGACCGTTAGCAGATTATGACTGACACCTTGGGGATGTTTTTTATGGTAAGAGACCAAAATTCTGACATGGGCTCACTAGTGAAAGCAAATGGAGGAGTATTTCTAGGAAGAAGGCTGTTCGTGGTCTGGAAAACCCAACCAGAGGCGTTCTTGACTTGACTGTGTATGTTATGGTGTGAATTTACACATTCATCTGGGCCACGGGCTGAGAGAAGATACATCCTTGTGACATTTGTAACGGAATTCTGTAAAAGTTTGACTGGTTTCTCTGATAAAACCATTTTTTTGTTGTTGTTAATATACACCCTTTGAAGAGCTAACTACAGCCGCGTGAATCCTACGGTTTCCCTTCCTAGGGCTTGCATGCATTCTGCAAGGCAGAAAGGGACATCAGCTGAGCTTTCTGCTGGTTATTTTGTGCTTGGCAGGTAGCAGGTGTTTGCTTTACTCTTATCTGAGTTTTCATGGGAAGGATGCCTGCTGCAACAGCACAGTCGACTGAAAAATAAAGGCCTTTTTACTTCATTAACAAAGTGGATGAGAGGAAATGGAAGCACTATGAATTTTCATGCTGTAACCTGTTGGCAAACCTCCTCTTTATCAGTGGGTGAACTGCCCGGAGGTGCTGGCTGTTGGTTACCATCTGGATGAGAAGTGCAGGTTTTCTGGCCATGCTTTTTGTTTATTTTGGGGGGGTGGGGGGTGTGTGTGTGTATTTTATTCCTTTACACAGAAGCTGAAATTGTGTATGGTTAGATATTGTAAATGAAGTGCTCGATTTATTGGAAGTGAATGAAGATAACTTGATATTTTAGAAACACTCTGCAGGAGAAGGTAGCTGTAAGGTTTGTGTGGTTGAAGAACAGCAGAATGAGTTTGGGTATCGCTGCCCTGTCAGTTTGTGTGTTTCGTTTCTATTTGGATTTAAGCAAACCATCAACAATATATCCCAGATGATGACATAAGTTACGTTTTAAAATCCTCAAGTATGTAGATAGCTCAACAGTAGACTAGTTATATCTGCCTGTATTTTCATTTTTTAATACTTGCAAAGCAGCAATGGAGGGTTCTATAAACTGGTAAAATCACCTGTTCTGAAGTTTGTGAAAAAGACACATTCTGCTAGGTGGCAAAGCTTGTCCTACCTCGGACATAAGTGACCCGGTTTGCCGGTAGCAGTATGGAAGCATTCACCACTGTTCTTTGTTGGCTGGCTAGCGTTGAACGTCTGAGAACTTAAGCTTTGGCTTTTATCTTTTTACTTTTAGTTTTAACTCCGATTCCCTTTTTAACCTTTCCGTGACATTAAATTACAATGTAATTCTTTCTTGTTGCCGTTAGAAGAAGTGTTTATAAACACTGGGGAGAGTGATATTTTAAAGGATGCTGACCGTTCAAAGTCTTGTCATTTCCAAAACAATTGGTTTTACAGTCCTCTCGAGCGCACTCTGATTCTAGGTTACACTCCCCATTTTGCTCTGTTCTTGTAAGTGTGATTCCATGTGTTTCCTCTTCCCTGCTTTGTTGTTTAAAATAGTGATATACCAATGGAAACGAAAGCTGAGTTCCTGACTATAAAAAGTGTATGTGTAGTTCACAAAGTTAATGTAGGGAAGAAAAATATCCCTTATTTTTGCCCCCCCCATTTTTAGGTACAGTTAATGTGTGTCTGTAACACTGGTAAAGTGGCACTCATTTCTTCAGATGAACATCAACCTTTCTTATCTGAAGAAAATCCATTCAATTCAGTGTATTTGTAAATGAGTAAATGCGACTACAGTTTAGTGCACCTTCAAACTGTAATAATGTTCCTTGGACTGGTCGAGAGAGAGAGACGTGTTGTCCCCTTTGTCTGGAAACACGAGCCTTTATTTCTTGAGCTAGAAGGCAAGCCTGGCAATTTAGACTCTGGTTTCAGAAGGATAAAACATGGTTGGGACCTAGCGAACAGAGAGCGGTGTTCACCCTAATGCAGGAGCCTTGCAAATCTCAGTCTGATTCTGTTCTCTACAATGGGAAAACAGTTTTGCAGCGAGGGCAGAGATATTTCTAGCCTGGAGCAATTCACAGTCTGAGTCATTTGAGGCTTGGTAAGCTACAGTCAGCATCAGGTTGGCTTCATTTAGAGTAAAGAAGAAGGAAAAAAAAAAAATAAAAAAAATCAGAGTTAGTATTTTCAGCAGAAACCAGCCGATTGCATGATGTTTCAGTTTTGATAAGAAACTGATGGTGATGAAAACCGCAGAGAAACCAGGCAGAGTTCCAACAGAAATCCTCCTATTAGAGGGGAGGTACCGTCAGAAACTCGCCTGGTTTCTTCCCCATTCATTTTCTGCGTGCTTGGTGAGTGGCCCGAGTGGCTGCAGAGGTTGTTCTTCATCACCATCCCAGTCTGCTCCTGACCAGCCTCCTTCGCTTAACACTCCTCTAGGCTGGGAGCCCTGCTCTGGGGCTGTGGGTGCCTGCTTTGCCTCGCCTTGACTCCTTCCTCTGAGGAGAGGAGCTTTGCTTTCAGTTCTTCGGGCCTCTCTGCCTTGACGATGCAGAGCACAGATCTCGCAGTCATTAGGCTCAGTGTTTCTCAGACAAGAACAAAGTTCTCCAGAGGTGCCAGAGCTCTCTAGTTTTCATGTTCGGTAACATTTTTACCCAAGATCTTCCTATCTGAAGACCTACCAGTTTGTTTCAGACGTTTTGTGTTTCCTCTGTAAGACAAGGTCAGTTTTTAAGGAAGAGGTGCATGCGGTGGTCTTAGGACTGCGAGGCATGCTCCGGACAGTGATGCAAAAATGCTAATAAAAAATAGTGGTGTTCTCCAGAATCCGTCTTTTAAGATTTGGGTCAGGGGAGTCAAAGCAGCAGTGAGCTAGCTGTGCTGTGGAACAGAAATACATCTCTTGTAGCTACTAAGGCTTGTCTGGAAACAGAGCCAAGGTGAACCAAGTCAAGAGGAGAGTGAAAAATGAGCCTCAATCAAATAAAAGAAATGAGATTTCTGTAATTCAGTCCTTACTGGAAGATAGCTGTGTAGACGAAGAAGAAAGTTTCTAAAAAGTATACTCTGCAAGAAATCTTCCACACTAGAATCACTTGTGTAGATCGCAGTTCATTGAGTGTGCCAGCACAGAGAAGCCTTTGGGAAAGAAACTGTTCAGCATGCAGTATTGATCTGATCCGTAGTGGTGCTGAGTGCCCAGAATCTCCCACAGAAAAGGTGAACGGGGCACATCTCAGATGCCTTCTGGAAACACTGCTCGCGTGCAAGGGTACGGCCTCGCTTCAGCTATCGGCGGTACTGATTTAACGAGGACCATGACGTGAAGCTAAGCACGTGTTATCCTTTCCTATTAGGAAATCAGGTGCTGAGTCCGTGTTCACACCTGTCAGACATGGCACAGAGCTAGGGCAGTGTTTCAGGTTCCAACCAGGAGGGGTTTCAGGGAACAGCAACAGGAGTATTTGTAGATGAAGGTGTTTCATAAGGAAAAAGGCAGTGTTCAGACAGCACGTGCTGTGCTCCAGAGAGTAACTGGTACCTGAATGAGGTGATTTGAATGCTAGAAGCCCTACACCTGTTTTGATCGTTTCTTTTGGGTTAATCTGGCTGGGGAAGTATATACTCGGAGTTAGTACCCTGTGCTGAGGCTACAGGCTCAGTGATTTGCCATTAATTAATTAAATGTGTTAGAACCTTGCCAGTAGACCAGAAGACTGTGCTTTCAATGAAGTCAGTAGCTGTTGAGTTAGAAAGGAATATAAAAGCTTGTCTTCAAAGGCAAGTTCACTTCTGTAAGGTTAACGGTACTTTTCTTGTAATATCTATACGTATATGTGTGTGTTGTTAGCAACAAAATCTTGTGCTCCCAGGCGAGTGGGGGTGAAATGCATGCAGTGCAGGGTGTCCAGTTGAGGAGATGAGTTCTGTTAGTGCAGCATGCCCCCGGGAGGGAAGGAAGATGTGGATTTTCATTCTCCTCTGCCTGCTGGAGGGGTGAGTTGGGAGGTGGCAAAGATCTGTCCTGTTGTCACTTTGATTTTATAGAGAGCAGAGAATGAAACTTCTCATAAACTCGGAGTGAAAACTATCCCCCTTGGGATCAGTGTTTGTAAAGCACCGTGCCAGAACACTGCCTCCCGCTAACCAGAGACAGCAGCCAGTCCGAACCGGGAGTGGGTTAAGGCACCGAGTACATTGCTAATGACAGCAGTAGAATATGGGCTGGAGCCTGAAAGCTTTTCAGGAGGTTATGAAATCGTGCCTGCGGGGCAGGGCAGGCTTCGGCTCGGGTGAGCGCTTCGGGCAGGTTTGCCCTCCCCTGGGAGCGGGTGCTGCTGGTTCCCGCGTTAACTTGGTTAGCGGCCGACACGCCGGGCAGAATTGCATTGACCCGCCTGCACCAACAGCCTGGTCCCTGCCCGGGGAAGCTAATGGGTGGCTTTGCACGGCCCTAAGTTGATTTTTCGATTCCAGATGCTCTTCATTGCTCATTGTAATTAGCACTACTGCTCTCAGGAAAGAGACGCGGCAGCGCTGACGTAGCAGCGCAGCTGCAGAGACATAGACGCTTTGGCTGTTGCGCTGGCACTGTTTGATTCCAGCCTTAGCATAGTATTTCTGTTTAGTTTAAATAAAGCCAGACTGAGTCCGATGGTGTAACATTATTTTGAAGTCACACGTAGCAACATGTAGACGCGGTGTTACTAGGTCTTCATATAAAAGTATTTACAACTTATTTCATTATTAATACCTAATACTGGGATCACTGAGCTGATAGCTAACATCATATCAGCAGTGCTGCAGGTTGTCGTATGAGTAATTATTACAGGTAAAAATCTTCTCCTGATAAAATGGCAAGTGTGCAATCACCAGAAATTCATATATGGGGCACTTCTAAAAAGAAAATTAAGTATGCTAAAGCTTCTCTGATTTTAGCTATTGGATGATTACAGCACGCAAATGCTCCTGGGAGGAATCCAGCCTGAGATCTCCAACTTTCTGAACTCTCACTTTGATAGATTCATTTGCTTTCCCTTAGAATATGGACGTTTACTCATTTTCTTTGAGTCCCCAGACAAATCTGAGGTCAAGACAAATTTTCCTTTAGTGCTGCAGTGGTAGTAGATGATACTGAGCCCAAACCACTGTGGCATCGAGAGATTGCACAGTTCTCCATGTCCTTTTCCTCACACCATTTCTGTGAATACTGTCAGAAGGCTTGGAAAAAATGGTATTTTTTTCCTTTCAAAAAATAAGGCCAAAATAAAAATTGACTTATTTTGCTTTTATTTCCATTTGTAGGCAGCCAATGAGAACTTAACTCTGTTCATTTAAATCTGATGTAGGCTTCTAAATTGATGATTTGTAATAGAGTTTTTTTCTTAGCACTTGCACTCCTGTCTTGTAACCTCCATTCCCTTCTCCATCTCCCTATTTGTGTTTAGGTTGTCAGAAAGTGGATATAGAAGCAGTTCAGCAATTGGGCTTTGTCATGGGAAATAAATAGATATGCAACTCTAAGGTGCAGTGAGAAACCAGGGAAAATGATTAAATAGGCTTCATTTGAAGAAGTCACTCTAAATGTGTAACCGAGAGTAAAAGTTTGGGATGGAAAATAGAAAATATATGGAAGTGGTTGGACTGACTTTGTTACCTTTTCCTGTTTCATTTTTAAGCATTGTATTTACATTCGAAAGGCAGACTAGGATTTATAGGTGTGATTGAAAAACACGTTCCTGAGAGAGACTGTGAGGGAATGCAAAACCTTAGCAGATGAAGTTAGGAATAGATGGGAGATAGTGTGGTAAATGGAGCAGAGAAAAAAATTGGAGCTATGGCTGGAAGCGAAAGAGAGGAGGTGAGAAAAGAGATTGCAGGAAAGGATGCAGGTGTTAGGGAACAGAACACTGAATACTAAGATTAAAGAAGAAATTTATGAGACTTTTAAAGAGGACTCATGCTTGATTGTGTTGTAGGCTTAGGTCACATAACAAGTTTTTCAGGGACATTTCCCACAGGATGAAAAGAGTATTACTTGGTGATCAATCCTATTACCCAGTTAGCGAGTTCAAGTTGAAGCATGCGAGTGTGAAAAATTGCCAAGGGGAATTTGTTCTTTTGTTTCCAAACTCTGCAGATGGTACACCCCAGAAATGTCAGGATATGTGGATTTTTTATTTTCTAAAGTCATTTACAGTGGGTCATGATCAATGCAGAACACACAGTCCAGTCTTTTAATACCACTCATAACATTTGCCAAAGAACTCAACATTGGCAAGCCATTCTATTTGTCACTATTTTTTCATACATTTGTAGAGTTTGAAGGCAAATGGGACTACTCAATAATCTCACAAACTTTTCATACTCCAGTGGTGTCGTCAGAAGCACCGTAAGTCTGGGCATCAGGAGTAAAGTTTAACAGTTTCTGGATACTTAACCTCCTGATCAGGGGTAGCTTCTTAAGTCCTGAAACCTTAAGTGAACATCTTCCCTCCCTCCCTCCCTCCTGGGAGGAGCTTTGTTGTTTATTCAACTTCTGGATGTCACTTTTAGGATACCTTCCCGCTTAGAAACTATTCTCTGCTTGCTTGTGGGTGCCCAGGCTTTCCCGAAGCAGGGGGATAGCCCTCTGCTTTGGGTTTTTTTATCCTGTTCTCCCTAACATCATTTATTTCTTGTTTGATTCCCCATCATTGCAATAGCCTAGGGGTCCTTAGAGGCTTGTCTTCACCTTCCTGAAGCTTGAGGGTTAAAGAGTAATGTGCTGCAGCCTGTGTGATTGATAAAGAATAGATATCGCAGCCTTTCCTATTCCGGCTAGCAGGGTGAGTCCCTGCCATCCATCGCTCTGACAGCCTCTCCCCGGAGGTTGTAATTTCAGTCTCCTTTCAAATGTGCGTAGGCCAGAACCCTGGCAACTTATCTTTTTATCAGCTTTTGATTTCATTCACAGGGGCTGTGGTAGAAGCATCTCTGTCGGCACTTCCTTTACTTGGCCACAGGGAAGGCAAGAGATGGCATTCCCTGCGCTGACAAATGTGGTGCTTTCCCTGAGGGGAAAGCTGCAAGGAACCAGTTTGCAGTGTGCCTACATTTTATTGTTGCTCTTCAAGCTCAAGGCGAGTTGCCAGTTTAATCTGTTTTGAAAATGAAACAAAACCAAAGATGCCTTCTGGCTTGTCATTGACTTACAAGGTCTTGCAACTCACTGTCCTTGCTCCAGAAGTTCTGAGCTTGAATCTATGTTAGGACTTGTTTATTTTGGGATGGTTCCCCCACATCTCCGTTTACTGGTTGGGGAGAGGGGGATTAAATGTGTCTGTTTTTCTGTAAAAGAGCGTCTTGGGCAGATGTTTGCAGCATGGTTTGCAGCATGGTTTGCAGCATGGTTTGCAGCATGGTTTGCAGCATGGTTTGCAGCATGGTTTGCAGCACGTTCTGCTTGAGTCCAACGGGATAAGTTGCCAACAACAGCAACAAGAGATGGTGGAGGGGGGAAGGCAGAAGGAGAATCAGCAAAGGCGTTGACAGTGGATCTGACCGACACAGCCCAAAACAATAGGATGCATGTTTAGCGTGACTGGCTCTATTCATTCTGCTGTCAGCACTTGGCGTGCCTGCCTCTCAAAGGCAGCGAAGCTGCAGGAAGTGTCTCTTCCTCACAGAATATATAGGAACATTTCCTTGACACTGTATGCTTCAGCTGCAAACACGCGGTCCTGCTGGGGTTTGGATTAGCGAGCGGCTTTAAAAGATGTGGTGAAGTAATAGTAATGATGCTAAAGAATAGCAGGGCTGCAGAGAAGGGCCTGGTACATACATCAGCCTAATGAGTGTTGACTGGCTGAGCTTTTCTCCTGCGCTGCGCAGCGGGGTATCCGAGCCTGGTGCAGTGGGCAGGGAAAGCTCTGTCTGCACCCTGTAAATGCTGTTTTTCTGGTTCAGATTGCCTCAGCCACATTGAGACCCCGGCTGAGACGTCACCAGCTGCTCTTCAAGAACGTGGTTACCTTGCAGCTGACGGGCAGCCCGTGCCACGTCTTGCTTCAAGTGCAACCTCGGGCCACTGTTTAATCACCTGCCAAGGCCTTTAATTTGGTAAGAGAGATGCATGAACATGACATGGTAAAAGTGAACCTCCAATTACTCTACATTTGCAGCACTTCAGCATGGTACTTCACTTGCACAGTAGCGTTCAGTCGCAAAACAACTGCGGCCACTTCATGTTGCCCGGATAATGCCAACACCCCCCTGCAAATCCGTGGGAAGTAATGCAAAGCTAGAAACTTTTCTTCAGTAACTTGCTTGTTATTTCTGCCTGAGCCCATCTGCACCTTCCAAAGTTGCTCTTTTCACACAGACTCTGTAGGTTTTGCAATTAAAAAAGCAAATGCCTTCTATATATATATATAAATAAATATATAAAATATATATTAAAATATATTCATTTATAGGTTAACTTTACCTGATGGATGTGTGAGGATTCCTGATGAGAGGGTTCAGTCTCTGTCTCCCTGGAGTAAGAGCTAAGGTCTTAGCACTGATTTCCCATGGTCGCTGAAACCCCTTCTGTCTCGGTGAATTGCCATGCGCTACCAACACCAAGTCCCCGGTGTTCGGTTGGAACCCGGTTTTGCATGGGTTTGTTTTACAGGTGATGGCAAGGCACGTGCTCAGGCTGCGCGGAGATGCTGAGCACTCCTGCCTGCATTGCCAATCTGTTGAAGAATGCGGGTCAAACGTCGGGCTCGTCCTGAAACCCACAGTTTTTCATGTTTCTCTGGATAGCATCACAAGTAATCTTTCTGAAAACGAGTTGTAGTTTCTCAAAGAAGCACTTGACTATATCCCTGCCACGACGTCTCAGTACATGAACAACCTAAGCAGGTGAAAGGTGGGCTAGCCTCTCTGCAGTCAGTATCATGATTGCCTTCCTGCTTCATGCTTAAAAAGATTCTTTTGACAATCTCCCTTTTTATTGAAAGGGTAGTAAATATTTATTTAAATATTTAGATGCTATTTTCGTTATCTGAGGGTAACCTGGTACTTCCCTGCTTTGCAGTAGAGCCACCATACACTTGCTGAAACTTTACTCCCCTTTACTTTGAGAAGATGATACCAAGATTTTGATGGCATTTGTAAAAACTGAGTGTAGTATTTGGTAGTGCAAAGGCTGGAAAAAGCAGCCCAGGAGACACGAGAAGGTGTTTTCAAAAGCAGGTTTATTTAATACCTGAAGAAGAGTAGAAATGAAGATTGCAGTTGATTCTTCAAGCGTTTTTGGAAACACGCGCTGCGCGTTAGAGACGCCGTCGATGAAAGATGGATAGCTGTTTCCTGCTACATTCTTAGAAAAAATAATCTTGTTACGGGAATTGATTAGAAAATATTTTCCCTTTTGCATTTAATCAGTGACTGTGCCTGCTTAGTCACTCTTAATCATTATTTGATGATCTTCCCAAACCTTTTCCTATCTCTTCATGTGAATACAGATATTTTTGTTCCTGGTATGCTCTCTCGCTCTCCTGCCTGTTTCTGAGAATAAAGTAACCTAATACAAAAATAACAAGTGCAAAAAGGGCAGGTCTGTTTGTAGTGTCGTAAATGGACTCTTCTACAGTCATATGAAAGAGGAAATGGAAAGGTTTTTATTTGTGGAAATGGACATGAAAATGATAAGGTTTTACAATGACTCGGTAGCATAAGTGTTTACTTGAAGCAAGCAGAGCTGACTCCACAAGCTGCTTGGTCTTGTTTCTTTTTTTTTTCCGATTTTTTTTTTCTTTTAAACTTTCAGGTCCTTGCTCTTTAGGCTTACAGCCATTTCTGAAACATGAAGCTTGAGATGTGGACTCATATCTAATGTAATATTTATGTTAACACAGAAGGATTGTAATAGAATAGTTAATCTTTGTTAGCTTTGTCGTTCTTACACGTTCCAGGATGAAGCCTATAAATGCCAAATTATTTCTATCTGACCAGTTTCTATTACACTTTTAGAAGGCTCTGTTTTCATGTTGAAAATGTGATGTGCTGTTTCTCTTTGGGGAAGCACGTTCGTTTGCTTCTTCCCTTTCTCTGAGGGTACATATGCATAAGTAGCCAGAGATGATAAATCTGTACAGCGTTCCCCTTCTGTGAGCTTGTGTATGCATTTTCATTTTTTAATTGAAGTTTCCATGAATTTCACATTGCAGGGTGTCTTATTGCATCCTGTAAATATAACAGTGTGACCTTTCAGAGTCATGTTTTTATTTATATATTCTGCATAGGAAAGGGAACTTCCCCGCCACCTTTTATTAAGAAGTATTGAGGGGTTTTCTTCTAGAGTAATTAGAGAAGAAAATAAGGTAAGTTATTAATCTTCAAGACTGAGTAATAGTTCTCTTCCCAATTTTCTGCACACATGTATTCGGACACTGAGAAGTGAGATAAGCAGAAATAGAGACTGAAAGCTTCTGAGGATAGGTAATTATTCCAGTCAGTTTATATGAGGTGGAATAGCCAGCTTTATGGACTCAGCCGAGTAGAACGTTACACAGGCTTCACGCTTCGATCAGCTGCTGGGGCTTAGATTAGGAACACTCATGGGCTGCATGTGTGTATTGTCACGTTCTGCCGTGGCCCAGGAGGTAAGCTGAAACTTCAGAACGTATCTTTATGTCTGTAGGCGTAGCTGATGACAGAGGTGTGCTTTCAAACCTGGCTCTTTCCCGAGCTTTCCCGGGAGAAGCAGAGAAGTATAGTGGGAAAAGTCCTTGGGGATTTACAGCCTTCAGTCTTCTACAGTCGGATGCATGAACTCCTTCTGAAACACAGTGGAATGTAGATGAATGTACAGTGATGATCTAGCACGGGAAATCATGACTTCAGTAAAGAAATGCTGGATTTGGAGTCATGCCTGCAGCTGTGATCTAATTCCTAGAAATGCCATTTCCTTAGTTTAAATATAGGATGCTTAGATACGCTCTTTTTGCTTGAAAACAGGCTAACAAGAAAAAAAAAAATCTTCCAAGAAACCTGTTGTGTTTGGAACAGTCTGCCAGGGAATCCCTGTAGCAGTGCTTCAGCTTGCAGGGGTTTCCTGACCTCTGGTAAGGAAATCAAGGACCAGGAGTTATGGGTGCAAGAAGCATTTACACTAGGTAGAATTCTGTTGTAATCTTGTTGGGTAATTTGGCAAATGAATTCAACGTTCTCCCAGGTAAATTGTGCCACAACATACTGAAGGTATTCTGTATCAATTGGTAATAAGATGGTAATAATTAGTTAAAATGATGCAGTAATAATTAAGTCATACAATAATCCTGAGATTCAAAACCTGTGGACAAATTTAAAGCTTTATGTCTAATTATTATATGACAGGCCTGCAGGCAGAGTCGGTGCAAGCTGAATTCACTCACCTTTTCCTAAACCATAAAAGGTCTTGACTGGGTGGAAGTAACTGGAAAACGGAGTTGAATGTATCCACTGAAGTATTTAAGTGCATCGGAGGGCAGGGTTTGGATTCTAGGGTTGAACATACAACATGTGTCCTTCCGCTTTGTAAAATATCCCCAGTTCCTTTCACGTTCACATTTCCTTTGTACAGTGATTGCTGGGGTTCTTTTCTCCGAGCTGCAGGGATAGTTTATAAGAGGAGTATTTTCTCGAGCTAGGGAACTGGGAGAGTTGCTAACGCTGAAAGTGGCTACAGGAAGAATAGTATGAAGGTTACGCTTCTCACATAGGTTTCCCTGGGCATTCATCACCTGGGTACTAACCAAATGTGACAGAAAATAAAATGCAGCACATTGTTTAGAGGTAGTGTTCTGCTGACTCAAAGAAAAGAAAACCTTGATCTGTTCCCAGGATGTTGGGAGCAGAAACTATTTTATATTAGCACTTTGCTAAAAAGTAAAGCTACTTTTTATGATAGTAGGGGTTTTGCTTGTTCTTTTTTATCAGTTTTGTAAATTAATAAGAACATTTTACTCAAAATTATCCGCTGGCTACAGCTGGCTGCTGTCAAAGTGCTTCTTTCTCACCTTGGTTGGCTCCTCACAAGCTTGAATTGATCAGCAGAGATCGTGCAATAACAACAATTTTTATTCCTCTGCAAGTATTAGTTATGGATGTTTTTTTAATTCATTTTCCACTCTCTACATTGCATGTTTAAATGTGAATGTGGTTACTGACATAATACTTCTGTCTTATTTTACAGTATAAATTTAACTCATAGCTTCTCTAGCTATTTTCCAGCTTGCAATTATTTTTTTCTGATTTCAGTAACATGTTAAAATTAAGAAAAAAGTCTTTGCCTGAGTTACTGAATAGCAAGTCTATTCAAGTTAGAATGATTTCCAAGACATTGCATACAAGAACTTTGTCACCTTCAGTTTACAGCCACTTCACCTAAAAACCCCCAACCAACCCAATGAAGAAAACAAAACCCACAACCTCCCCTCCTAAACCTCTCCAAGCAAAAAATCCCAAACCTTTTCCTATGCTATTTTCAGATAAAGTGGGATCTGGGATAATAGAATACTTACTGTTATTTCAGTATCATTGTTCTAAGATTATATGTGTTAAATGATCAAGACAGGTACTTTGAATAATCAGGTTTTTTATTAGATTCCTGTAATTTTGACAGGCGACTAATTACTGAGTGTCTGAGCAAGGCGCTGCACATCTGCTTAGTATTCCTTAATCTCTAAAATGGGGATATAATTATTCACTTGCATTTAGCTTTTCAAAATTGTATTTGACAGGAGATAACTCACACCAATGCAGTTCTAGGGTTCATTAAGAAAAATCAAAGGCTAGTTTCTAAAAACTCCGTGTGACCTTGGGGTGATCTGAGTTCATAGCAACTGTGAACCTGGAGGTTGACGTTATGCTTCGTTTATTTCTTCTGTGTTCATTTCTTTAAATGGCAGAGCAATATGTTCTCAGCCTCAGGTTTGTAAGTAGCTGCTTGTACAGCACTATCTTGGGAAGTCTTCTACAGCTGTGGGAAAGAAGGGAGTGTTTGGATTGAGAGAAGTGCCTGACACGTCCAGAGGTATGGAAATAGCTCAGCTTCTGCCTCACTCTCACCTTTTAATTTCTCCTTCTAAGAGCACAAAAGTAATAGAAGCCAATGGAAGAAACAGCTTCTTCTTCATTCCTCACATAGTTTCTGTCTTAAAATCAGAAATTTTGGCTCGATTAAACAAAACCAAATTTTTACAGACGTATATTGCACTCTGGAAACTGCTCTCTAGCAGAACTTGACAACATTTAATTGACTTTCAGGGAGGCTTTGGGAAATGTAAATTCACAGGCATTTCATAAGGCAGTGTTATAATTTTCAAAGAGCTTTATATTGCTGAAGAACTGCAGGCTTATTAAAAACAAAGCGTGCAGTCAAATTGCAGCAGAGAACCGGAGGAATTGAAACCAGGCCTTTCTGGTCATATTTTGTGTGTCTCATGTAGAATGGCATTAATCTCTCCTTATTCTCCACTTCTTTTTTGGCCTTTTCCAATATAGAAACATCATTACTAGAATTTATTGGGTGACATTTTTGAAATAAAACATTTATCTCCACTTATCTGTCAGTTACATTCTGAGAGTCTATTTTTTTTTATACACATATGTAAATTATGAGTCATAATAGTAGAAATTCTTCTCTGTAACATGAGGTAGAACCCCAAAGATGATATGGCACTATTTTCCATTGAAAATGGCAAGGAGTTTCAGTATTCAACATCCATGGTCATGAAGTCACTTTGAGCCCATAGCCCTGAATATTTGGAGAGCAAATGGTAGAGCAGCGTGGGTTGTCCCTTTACCAAAAATGCTGAAACACAAAGTTCACAATCAAGAGGAGTAATACTGGTTCTGCAAACTCTGTTCTGAGAAGTACATAAGAAGCATGTTAGGAGAAGCAGGGTCATTGGTACCCGTTTTGGAAAGTGGCTATTACTTAGGGCATTTTTGTATGTGTTTGTATTGTGTTGAAATGGGAAACTAATTTCTTCCAGGTTTGTTACCCTCTGTGTGATGTAAGCATGAAAGAGGTTGCATGTGTTAATTGTCCGGGTAAATTGCAGTCTACAGGACAGTCCTGCCTTGGCAAGAACATGGGTTAGATGACTAGGAGACTGTTTGCTTGGTTTCTCCCATTACCATTCAGAAGGCATGTTTGTGTGCAGATTTTCTGAATGCCTCTCCTCCAGCAGAATAAAAACCTACTCTAAAGAATAGAAAAGAAAAGCTGTTTAAGAAAGGGATTAATTTCGAAGTCAGACAGGTAAAACAGATTTTCACTGCTGCTTTCATTCCCGCTGTTATTTAATTCCTGACCTAACAACACTACCCATGGTATCAGATTTTTTTAAAAGCAGTATATTTAACAGGGGTCTGTCTGTACTTCTCTGCGATACCCAGAGAAGCTGTGGATGCCTCATCCCTTGAAATGTTCAGATCCTGGTTGGATGGGGCTTTGAGCAACCTGCTCTAGTGGGAGCTGTCCCTGCCCATGGCAGGGGGTTTGAACTAACTGGTCTTTAAAGGTCCCTTCCCACCCAAACCATCGTGTGAGTCTATGAGATGCTGACTCAGCACCTGTCTTATTTTTCACAAGGAATAGGAGGCTGGGTTTCTGTGCTGTGGGGCACTCCAGAAACAACCTGGTATTGCTGTAACACCCTCCCCATGGCACTCTTCAGCCTCAGCACCTGCATTTCAGTGTTGTAAGCCAGACTGCTCCACTGCGTTGAAGGATGCAACCGTTTGCAGCAAAAGGCCTGGGTGAATTTTAAAGTGAAATCAGAGGAATAAAAAAGCAGAAAAATCTCCCACTTTGCACTGTTATGTCTGTTGTAGGCAGATGTTTGTGTATTGACAACGTCTCTAACATACTAGTAATCTCATCCTCTACAAAGTTCAGCTGCTAGTGGGGTAAGGTGCTGTAGCTGCTCAAGATCATAAAGAGATGGTTTGGCAGCAGTCTTCCCTCCATCTCTACCCAGCAGTGTGCATCATTTGATTAATTAAAGCGTTCATTTATCTTTCAAACGTTATGAAGCGGAATTGCACGTAGAGGCAGAGCAGCGAGTGTGGGAGCAGAAGACAGTAAGCAATGTCAAATGCTTAACAGCAATTCAGATGATTTTTTTTTCAGGATGCAGTCTTGTTGACATTGCTTCGTGAGCTGTTCTTGCATTCGCAGGTAGGGGCTAACGAAAATGACGGAACAGGATAGCAAATGGTGTTTGCTCTGGTCCTAAACCAGTAGACAAGCAAGCTCTGAGTGGACCCCAGGAGGTTTCTTTTTAATCTTTTTTCCAGAATGCAGATAGTAGTCGGCAAATTTATGGTCATCATACCAACTTTCTGTATGGGGTATTAATAACGTGGCAATAATATCTGCCAAACCAGATGCTTTTCACAGCTAGACCCCCACTTGATAGTTATGGATATGGTAGAAAACATGGAAAGCTTCTCGTTATTATCAGCTCATTTATTGCATACTGAACGTGGAGATAACGGTAGTTAATCACCACATCAGTTTCACAGCGGAGCCGTGCACAGAAGGTGCTGTAATTCTTACCTGTGAAAGGCCCACCGTGTCCAAAACGCAGTGTTCCTGCGCTGCCACCGTTGCTGTGCCCTGCTGCCCCTGCCCCTGCAGCAGCCAGCGCTTCCCAGTGCCACAGCAGGGTTTCCGCAGTAGTTCTCGGTTTGCAGGAACGAATTCTTTGTGGCTCTGCAATTAATTAGTTAGCTATAAAAAAATGCAAGGTTTATGTCAATTGTTATTCCTTTGATATAGTGGCTTTTAAACTCCTTTTCTACTGAAGGATCACTTAAGTTAATGAGAATGTAGAGCAATTGAGAAGGGACTTTGTTATTTACCGGGAGATTTTCTAGAGTTGCCTTTTCAGAATGCCTTTGATTATATGTTGCACAGAAGAAAAATGCACCTGCATGTTTCAGTAGGACCCCGGCGTTTTGCCTTCCTCCTACTCCTCATGCTCTGTAGTCAACAGTAACCCCTTGCAAAGTGGGGCTGGCAAATGACAGCTGTTTTGGCTTTTTTAATGAGATTACTGAAGTCAGTAGATGATTTTGACAAATTATGCCATTTGTTATATTAAATATAAGTATAAAATGGTGGTTTAGAACTTGAGAGCCATTAGAAATGTCTGTCAGAATGAGCTTAAAATAAATGAATGGTGGTAGGGAAGTGTTCGTGCTCGTGCATATGTGCCCGACAGACAGTGTAAATAAGGAGGATGAGATAAGATCTTAGAGTCTGTTCTTTCCAAGTGTGAATATAATTCCCACTGACACTGATATATATCCACAATGTTGCAACAGGATTAAACAGAAGAAAAAAATCCAGTGTGCATGCAAGTACTGCAGGCTGTCAGAAATGCTCCAGAGCTCCATCCCCAGAGATCTCCGGCACCTCTGTGGCCCAAGGGCTCGACCCCAGACTACCTCTGAATCTATTGAAAAGAGATTTTGTAAGGGCAACGCAAAGACAGTTGTTTCCATACCTTCAGTCTTGAGTTTCAGCTTTCCAAGAAATTCTATATTGCTGTATAATTAATGGGTTCGAGATGCAGTGCCTGAAACCTTGGCTCTCACTGTATTTAAATCTGTTCAGAAAAGCGCATAAAATGCTGAGTCTTTATTTTCTTTGTCAACCTGTCAAGACACCTTAATACTTCCAAAACTGGGTAATATGCACTGTAGAGAACAAAAAAGAAAGAAGAAAAGAGAAGAGAAGGTGTAATACAGTGGAATACCCTTGTGTAGTCAAATCACTTAAAACAAATACCGGAGTTAAGAAAGAAGCAATGTCGGTTGTTCTACTGTGAGACTGGGACATTAAAACCCAGCCCTACTTCAGCAGAACGGAGAGACCTTGCTGTCTTTAGATGATAACTGCACTTGTCTTACTTCCCGTTGTATTTGAAACAGACTGTGCCTCTAGTAGTTTGCCAGATAGAAAAACCTGCAAAATTCCTCATTGTTTCAAATATTTGAAGTTAGTTTCTGGTCTTACCTCTGCTGCTTGACGTCACAAGTGAACCTTCCGTATATATGTGTAGATTTTGTGTTGGCAACTACACTCTGTTGGGCTGATACTTTAATGTTCTTTTACATGTCTGATGATAAATAGTGAAATATATGTTCTGAGATATTGTTCAATTTCTTGAGTTGTGCTTGTAATCTTAAGAGATGCATGAAGTAGAAAGAGAAATCTTACCTCTACAGTTTGGTGGGCAAGGGGACATTGCTTGCTCTGCAGAAGGAGCTGGTGCAGGTGCTCCTCAGCTGCCCCTGCTGTCTCTTCCACTGTCATCATGGGAGATGTGAAAGTCTAGAAAAATTAAAATGAGCAAACAAGTAGTGTTTTCGAAAAGTTCAGCTTGGCCTAGATGCACTGCAGTGCCAGGGTCCCCATGGCGCAGAGAAGGGAGCCTCTGGGGAGCAACGCGTGAGGACAATAGGTTTGGATAGGCTCTGTCCTGACCTAGAGCCCCTTTTTGGCCCGTGTGAGTCAGCCCGTGGTCCTTGAGGGCTGGGGGGCTCAATGGCCAAGCCCTGGGCCG
This sequence comes from Todiramphus saurophagus, assembly GCA_024582635.1. Lineage (NCBI taxonomy): Eukaryota > Metazoa > Chordata > Aves > Coraciiformes > Alcedinidae > Todiramphus > Todiramphus saurophagus. Next base: position 31,003 of record JANIMW010006105.1, on the reverse strand, counting down.
TGCGTGGCACCCACAGCACCATGTGTGAGGTAGCTGAGGAAACATCCGCTGGAAACTCCCTCCTAATACAGGGGAGACAGAGGATTTCCACTCCCTTTGTGCTGCAAAGAGAAAATCAGGCTTACTGTGGCCTTTCTAAAGGGCTTCTAAACCCTTTCTAGAAGGTTTCTAAAGCTTTGTCAACTTCAAAGAGATAGGTGAGGCATGCTGATGTTTTCCCTTCATTGACAACATCAAGATGTGATAGCACGTACTTGCCTGCCCATCCGTCAACAGAGAAGCTTAACAGCAGCTCTAAAGGTGTCCTGAGTGAAATTTAGCATCCAGCTGTACTAGTGCCCGCTGAATCCCCTGGTAACGGGAGCTGCATGCACGAGGGAAGAGCTCTGTGTGTCACCTTCTGAATTCCTGCAGGAGGGCAGGCACGCTCTCAAACGCATCAAGTCGCTCTTGTTCTTGTTGACAATAATTCCATTATAATGTAGCTGGCCTTGCGAAGCTGTGCGTGTATAGTCACTCAGTCAGATGTGATAGTGTGCAGTATAGCCAGGTGTTTGCCTTTGCACTTAAAAAGGGATTCTGTAAAAGTTTTCCCAGCCAGCCACTCAGATGGCTTAGAAATTCCATGGGATTTTATTCAGGATCTCAAATATTAGTCCCATTGATTTAAGACCAGAGAAATCAATGTCTCGTAGACTTATTTCATACTGAGGAGCTAGATCTCCAGTGATGTGCTCATAGCCCATAGACCATATGGGCCCATATAGCCCATAGATCACATGATGTGCTCATAGGATATCTCAGATGAGGTTTGCTATGGGGACTCAAAACCCCCATCTTCCAGTTCTGATTGTTAACAGCGTGGTCATCTTTCTCCCAGCAGCTGTATTATGTTTCTCATTCAGAATAATAATGCAATAGCAGTTGAGAAAATACGGTGGAATTGGATTCAGACACTGGAACAGGCTGGCAGTGGTGGTGGGACGAGGAATTTTCATAGACTCAGCAGCTGCTGGGAACATCAGATAATTGCTCAAAAGTTACTGTGTTTTACTCCTCCCCCTCCTTCTTCCTTTTCTGGGTAAACATTCCTGGGTGTGTAAACTAGTAAATTATTGGGCAAAGTGTGTGCTGCTGCTGGGGGTGAGGAGGCGTGTGCAGCGTTCTCAAATGGAGATCAAACCCGTCTGCCGGAATCAGCCTGTGCCCTCAGTTCACAATGCCATTTAATCCTCGTGCTGCCTCGCCTCTTTGAAACGAGGTACTTAATTTCCTGAGACTAATACGGGGTGCTGAGTCGCAGAAATGTCATACTTTCATAGGTAATAAAGTTATAATACTTGAAAACACTGCGAGCAGTGGACTTTGTCCTTTCATAGTCAACAGAAAGATGAACGTTGGTTTAAATCTCTTCGCACTTCATCCTTGCAGTCACGATGCGTTTCTCTCCCGTTTCTGTGTTTTCTGGGCTGATTCCAGTAGACTGTGCAAATTACTCTACCAATAGCTATTCATATCTCATTTGCGTTCTGTTTTTATGTGTGTGGGTCAGTAGGACGAGTGATCTGTGAAAAGCTTTTCTAATGACGTCATTGGTACTCGGTGAACTCACTGAGCACTTGTATGATTTGGTCTCCGTTCATTTCAACTGACAGGTTTCTGGTGACGTGGTCGAGTGCGAACGAGGTAGTTAAACACAACGAATTCTCTGCTAAGCTGCAGGACTTTATTGATGTGCTGAGGGGTTTTAAAAAGCCAGCAGAGAATTACATTTGTGCTGTCCTCATCCAGATTCTGAAATAAAGCTGAAAGTAATGACATGCTAATAAAAGAGGAGGGGGAAACTGGTGCGAAGTAGTTGCTGTGTCAGCGTGTCGGCTCCTGGTGCAGTCATGGGAATACTCCTTGAGCGTCGTTGGAAATGACATGTTTAGTGGGAGACCTGTTCCAGCTGAGGTGAGCAGTGGGGGTCGCACAGAAATGAACAGCAGCTACTTCTCTAGAGTTTTGAAGGTTTTTGTGGTTTTTTTTCTTTGTAAATAGTTTTGTTGCATTATTCTCTGGAGAGCTAACGTCTTACAGTATCTGTAGGAATTGTTTGCTCTTTCTCCCCAGCTGTTCATTATTTTCTGTTACAATTTTTCCTCTAGCCAGAAGGGTTCGTTTTGGACACATACTCCAAATGAGTTTGTGGTCATTCTGGTTTTCTCATTGTGTAGCTGTACAGGAGGAAATGAGAGAGTATGTAGCTCGAACTGTGAAGTAATTGTCAAGTGTGATACCCTTTAGTTTCTGAAGGAAGAAAATCTAATTCCTTTAGGATGCTCAGGTGGGAACTATGGTTACAAATTTCTTTGCAAATCACCTATATCTTTATTTGTGTTACCCATGGAGGTGCTCCTACACTAGAGCATGAGTCAGGTCTCATTTCTGTGACGTAGCCTGTTTAAAATGTCAGATGTAGTATTGGTCAAAGGAGAAATTCTGGAACTTGTGTCTCCTACACGGAGCTGTAAATGAAATAAAGAGCGGTTAGAGCAAAACTGGAGCAACTGTGCTACAGCAAGGAGTGTCATTTGTAAAGACTGCATAGAGCTTCATCTAACCCAGTTAGTTCCTTATGTCCAGATGCCATCAGAGGTAGGGTTTGTGTCAGATGGAGAGGTGGGAGAAAAAGCAGTCGAGTTTATTAGGGATATCTCTGTGTGAAAGAAACAAGAAAGATTCTCAAGAAGGTTCATCTGTTGAAAGCTTGATGCTGGGTGAGCAGATGCACTCTCTTGGGAGCAGTTCTTTGCTGCCCACTGCAAGGGCTACGAGGCTGAAGAGGACTTTTGACGATGGCACATACAAAAGAAACAGGAGATACCTTGGACTGTTCTGTATCCTCTACTCGATAAATGACCTGGGTTATTTTGAGGACAAAGCCAGGTTTAAGATGACACTTCCTAGCTGTCGAAAAAGAAGCTGCACTCTTCCGTGCTGTCTGGAAGGTCTTTGTTTTGCCATGCTGTTCTGCAACACGGTCAACAGCGGCCCTGTGTGTGTGCCTGGCACTGTGCATCTTCCTCTCCTTCCAGGGTGCCGTTTGGTACAGACCTGTTCTACAGGGATAGAACTGGACTAATTGCTATTATTATTTACCAACCTTTTTTTCCTTAGTATTATTTTAACCTTGTTACTTAGTAGCCATGTAGAACCGTTCCTTCAAAGGTTTATTAACAATGTTTGCTGGGCTGTGTCGTCATCATCACTGTAGGCGTATCCCCCAAACAAACACATTGCAAGGTATATCATTGGACAAAGTATTTTTTTACCCTAAGTACTACCTGGTTAGACAAATGGTTTGTCTTTGTGGAGAAGATGTGGTTTGCAGCATCTTGCATACCGAGAGTAATCTTGGCCATGTGTGGCTTACTTCATGGAGCTTAATGAAACAAGGGAAATAGAAATGGGGGCAAGAGAGAAAATGAATGTTTTCAGCTGAGATTTTCACCGAGATGACAGGTGAAGGAGGTGGAGAGGTAAAGACCAGCTGTTCCAGATGGCAGCAGCTTCAGGAGGGAAAATGCTGGAGTCAAAGCGGTCGGATTGTAGGAAGAGATGATGCTCGTGTCGGATGAGTGGTGCTGGCAGGGAGATGAGTGTTGGAGGTCAGTGGGAAAAACACGGTGAACACTGAGTATGACGTTTATTTCTCTTGAAGTAGCCATTTCCTGTAAATGAATCTCTTTCAGTTCTTTTCAGCACTGATTGCAGGTATTTACCCGAAATCATCAGCGATCAGCAGTTTCCGTTGGCTTCGGCTGTCTCGCCGCATGCACGGCTGTAGCCGAGTTGCATCTTGACAACAGACACTCAAGCGTAAATAAACCTGAACACTGAAGAAATTTCATAATCATTAAATACAGTTTTCAAAAGTCTGCTTTTGAAGCATCCCTTCTGTCTCTTTAATCTACTGCCTGGAAATGAAAGCTTTAAAGGTGCTTGAAAGTCTTAACAGCCCTGATTTGAGGGTTTTAAACAATACAGCACTCTTCAAAGGAATATAACAGTGCCATTTGAGCCAGCTCTGCGGAAATAGTTCATACAAAAAGCTAATGTAGAACATTAGGAGATTAGTGACGCTAAAAGTGACACTATAGCTTAAAGGGGAAAAAAAACCCAACCAAGCTAAACTCTCTGGAATAGCCTTGGGGTTCTTTCTCAGTACACCTGAAAAACTGCAAGGGTCGGACAGCCTCACTTTGCCAGCTCCTCCTCCTCCTTTAATGGTTTCCTGCTTATGATGCTCTGCTTGAGTGTTTTTGGGGAAAAGGCAGAACAGTCACTTTCTGCCAGGTTTGTAAAGGGCAGAAATTATATTAATTAACCACTTAAACTTTCTTCAAGTCAGACGCTTAGCTGGAGTAGTTGTTCTACAACTCCAATAGGAATTGGACCTCAGATAGTTTTTGTCAGCTGCTGATCTGTCTGATCATAGCTGTCAATTCCAACTCAGTTTCCCACGGCTGCTAATATTTTAGGCTTGTTTTCACCTCATTTGAAATTAATTTTTTAATTGCCTCTGGGTGTGATGTGAGATAGTTATCTTAGCCCATTGCAGGGGTTCGGTGTATTAAATGGCACCTTTGGAAAGGTAATTGCTTCTCATTTCTTGGCCATGTTCCTATATACATAATTTGTTTTGTGCTCACCTAGATTTCCCTAATATTTCTAGCTGGAACCAATGCTTCTCTTCAGTTCATGTCTTAAATTAGGTCAAAAGGCAGAAATTCTCTGTATTGTGAAGTAGCTTCTGGCCTCTCTTTTGAGAGAGCTGCTTTTCAGGAGTGAGCAAAGGTTATGTGACATTATAGCGTAAAAAGTCTTAAGTGCTTATGATTAATGCTTTGGAGTGCTGCAGGTGAAAGGTGCAATGTCATTTTTGTTCTTTTTTTTTAATTTATTTTTCCCACCAGGGGCGATTTTTGATGAATCAGCAAAAAAAGACGAGGAAGTTTTTCGAATGGCAGTTGCTGATCTCAACCAGAATGATGAAATCTTACAAACGGAGAAGATCACGTGTTCGGTGACGTTTGTGGATGGCAACAATCCCTTCCAGGCGGTTCAAGAAGGTAGGACATCTGAACAGATTTCTTGCTGTTGTTTCCTCAGAGACATGCAAAATAACACCCCGATGGCTTCCTAGCTTTACGAGAAGCTGTGTCATTTTTGTTGGCTTCTTTTTACATAAAATATAAAACATTGCATTTAATTTTGGATTTAGCTGCTCTGGTTTGTGTTGGTTTAGTGAATCCTATCTATAGGGTAGCTTTTATCTGTTTTGTAATTAGAGGACTATGAAAAATAGTGGAGAAGTCAGACACAGTTTGCCTAAAAGCTCCCTCTTTTGCAGGCTGTTTTGAAGTTACTGTAAATCCTTTCTGAGTACTTAATGCTACTTTTCAGTTTCATTTTGTGCAACCAACAGCCCTTAGATGGAAAACATAGGCTGCTGTGTGGGTAACGTTTTCAGCACGTACACCTGCAAACGTTACCTGTTTTGTAGGAGGGATTAGAGATAACCTGGTGACTCGAAGCCCCCTGTGTCCAATGGGATTTTGTACTCGGTCCATCCTTTGTCGCTTCCCAATTACTGGACAAGACATGAGGATGTTGCTTTGCGCTCCTGTGATGGCAGCGGGATGATAACAGGACTCAATATTTGAAATCCCTCTGAGCTGGATTAGCAAATCCCTGGTGCGAGTGAGCAGCCGGCTGGAAGGACGGCTGGATGAAGTCTTCTGAAACACCGATTCCAATTTTTCCCGAGGCGTTTGTTCTTTCTTTGCTGTTCTGGCACACTAACTTCTGTCTGAGATGCAGATAGTGGTTATTGCAGGTATATTATTAACCAAGAAACCAAAATTTTGACGAGTTACTATATCCCTTTTGGCTTTGGATTGACACTTGAAGCAGAAGTTGACAGTTAAGCAGAAAACTTGCCAACAGTTTCTCTGATTCTTGTGAGATCAGAGGTCAGTACCTGTTTAGCTTCAGTGGACTGTTGACATGGCAATGTTAATGGAAAAGTCTTTAATGCTTACATGACAATCAGTGGCATTATTGAGTTTTGAGAAGTTAAAACTTCGTTTTGTTAAATTTTACAAGTGGCTAAACCTGTGTAATGGGGAGCACTGCAGTCGGGGCTCAGAAAGGCTGAGTCAGAAAAATGAGTGATTTTGAAAATCATAATCAATTCAATCTATTTCAATCTGTATTTCAATACCGACATAAAAAATGAAGCTATCGGAAGCATCCAAAGGGGGAAAATGGGTGATGTTGATCATTTTAGATGCTTTCTGCACTGTTAGTATATAAGCTTTTTTCCAGTTCATCCAGGATGGATAATTTTAGCTGATGCTTTATAATTAGCGTTGATTAACACTGAAGCATAGCAATTAATTTTCTTTATCATTGTGTTAGAGCAGTCATGAATTCTTTCACAGAACAATGTTTTAAGAAACTTATTTATTTCCAACCTAGAGAAAGTAGGAGTGCCTAGTAAATAGAACATTCCAAAGGAGTTAACAACCTGGTATTTCAAAACACAATTACTTAATTTTTCATTTTTAAAAGCATCTTGGTGTAATCAATATTTGAAATGTGAATGGAGTAGATTTGACATAGATTTTATTACCGTGTGTTGGGAGGGAAAAGGTTTGTTGAGATACTGATGAGTTCAAGAAGGTATTTGCCAGTAAAAATTGTTTCTAAGTGCATGGCCAAATCCAGCTAAATGGCCAGCAAAGCTTCATATTCACTGTCTTTTAAGTGCTCTGTGTTTTGCTTGGTGTAATTTGAGTGAAGAACAAAGCTCAGGCTGTTTCCGTATTCTGTTTGTAAGAAAAACACTAGAAGGAGGCTAAATGTCACGTTTTTCAATGTGTCTGGCATTCAGCCTGCCCAAACTTTCTGCTTCCATGCCAGCGTGACCCTTGCCTTGGAACACTGATATGAGTGCAGGGTACCACAGCCTCTCTTGTCTGGTAGAGACTAATGTCCAAAAATTGTATTAGTTATTAATTATTATATTCTTCTATTTATTTATATATATTTAAATAAAAACTGCTGGAAGTTTGCTTTTTTTTTTTTTTTTTTGAGTTTACAGTATCTTTTTTTTAACGTTTCTGATGTCTTTTGTCTAAACTACAGAATAGCCTTAAAAACAAAAACTTCCAAATTGTTTGGTAAAATGTTATTTTAAAACATTAGAGCCAGGGTAATAGCTCAAAACCGGTCTAAATTTGTCTACAGCGTGCCCCTGGTAGTGAACACAGAAGGTTATTAAAAAAACTTGACTAGAGTTTTGAAATTCAAAAAAAAAAAGAAGTCATCACGAGCAAAGGTCTCATAAAACAAGAGACAAGTACAGAGGAGATTGTTACAAATGAACTTCTCCTACCGATCCACCGATGGACTGCATGTCCTGTTTCCACCTTTTCTGTCATTTTATTGCTGGAATTAGCAAGTAACTCCAAAACAATGTGAATAGGGACGCTCGGATAGTTAATGTTGACTTGGGGATGTAAAGATAATGATGAACTTGAGAGGATCAGCTGCTGTGTGGTCCTTACTGTTCTTCCCTTGGAATCTGTTCTTATAAATGGCTGTGGAGCCCTGGAATGTCTCCCGTTCATACCTCAGGGCACCTCGTTAGCAGTTCTGGTTGGAGCGGTGAGAGGTTTTATCCTAGAAGAGCTGTGAATGACATGCCCCATAACATCCCTGGGAGTGCCCTCAGGGACAGTTTATAGGCATGTTCTAGGACACGGAAACAGGAGGTGCAATGGAGTTCCTTTAAATGAGGGAAGCTTTCCCTCCTTGGGTCCGTGCCCTGGCAGAGAGGGCCAGCAGCAGGGGTGGGCAGCTGGCTCCCTGTCGCGGGGTGGCACAGGCACCCGGTGGGACGGGGCGAGGCTGAACTTGCTCCGTAAGGTGGGGGGAGAGCCCGGCTGGAAGGTGAGGATGAGGAGGGTGAGGTGGGTGGCCAGGCGTGGCTCTGTCCGGGCTGTGCAGAGGAGGATGGCTGCCGGAGGCACGTGGCTGCTGCGTCCCGGGCCTCGCAGCGGCACAGCCGGTCCCTGAGGTGTCACGGTGGCCCGTGCCTGTGGACACGTCCAGCCTGGCATGTTCCTTCCTCTCTTCCTTTCTGCAACACAAAACACTTCACAGTATTTATAGTACTCTCTTCGGTGATGTCTCGATAGGTTTGTGTGGTTGAGAGGGGAAGAATATTGTGGCTGGCTTTTTTACGCACCGAGTGGGGTGCTTCAGAGTGAAGCTGGGAACTGTAGTTTGCTTCCTGTAGGCAAAAAAAGGAAGCAGAGACACTCACTTTTTGTGCTGTAGCAAGTTGGTATTTTAGCACGATGAAACAAGGAATTGTGGTGCCCGATCCATACTACTGGTAATAATAATATATATTAGTGTAAACTTCACTTTCTTCCCTGTGAAACTTCAAATTACAGCAGTATTTAAATAGGGGTGGGATAGGCCTTCAAAAGGTTTTGAGCTCTACAGTATGCTTAAACTGTAATTATTTTTCAAGAGAGTCATGTTTCTACATTTCTTTATAATGTGCTGGGCTTTTTTTTTCACTGGGGAATTTGGTCGAAATACATTCTTTGTTGTTTGTCAGAAAATCATCGTGTTCTCTTATCTTTTACTTGTATTATTCTTGTGCTTACTTCAATACACTAATAATTAAAGCCTAAATTTCATGGTTCAAATTCTGCTATTTCCTCCAATCCTTAATTTCTCATGAACAGTCTGAACATACAGTTGCTGAGTGGCTAATTTCAAGTGCGTAATAGTCCGTGCATTCCTGGGGGATTCTCTACGGAGTTACCTTGTTAGACAGCCTACTATCTATCTGTTTCAGTCCACTGCTAATGATTCTCTAAACTCTCCTTGTCTTCTGAACGTCTTCCACAAAGTTGTATTTTGCAATCCCAATTGACCTGTTGGGGGAAGGTGTTTCCCCTGGGTGCGGGTACTGTTGTCTGCCGTGATTGCCGTCCCAGGGCAAGTGGAGGAGCTGGGAGAGCTTTGGTAACTAGAACCAGAGGTAACACTTGGGCTGGTGCTGGTTGCCTCCTTGGGCAGCACAGTTCCTACAGCCACTTGCACACCAAAGGTCACGGAGGAAATTCTGCAGGTGTTTGGGTGCTTGAGGCATCCCCAGCAGCTGGAGGATTGTTGGAGCTCGGCAGGGACCCACGAAGAGGTGTGTAGGGTCCTTGGAGATCCATTGGCAATATTCTAAACCTTACGAAAAGTGTTTTCTTTTTATTTGGTGCTGTATTTTTATCTATACTGCTCCTTTCTCCTACCTGCTTTTCTGACAGTATCCCGTTTTACCTATCTTAAATAATATCTCTGTAGTAATCCAATGTTTTCTTCTATAGGCTCCCTAGGGCACATGACAAATAGATGTGACTGATACTGTTTGAAATCCACTTTGTTTGACAAGTTTTCCTATTGCAGTCATATATACGTGGGGTTTGGTTTGGTTTTGTTGGGTTTTTTTTAACCCAACCTTTTTGTCATTCAGGTTAGTCACCAGAGTCTGCTTACAGATACCGACTCAAGCCTTCGTAATGGCTTTTGAAAGCTTATTGTGATCAGTGAAGTAAATAAGGCAGTGAGTCATAACTAAATGGGATTCAGCTGCGCAGTGGCAGAGGTTTGTAGGGCAGCAGTATGTATGAAGGTCACATGCGGGATTTTAGTCAAGCAAAGTTTTATGGTCAGAAATTACGGCCTGATGGATACATCTGCTTTAGCCTTTGGGACTAGATGAATGTAATAAGGTTGTCCTTTCCTGTTTCTCTGATTGCTGTAGAAAGCTGTTTAAATCCACAGATTTCATGGACTGCTAAGTTTTCTTTCAGTTTGTGTCACTTATTTCTTCAAATTTCTCAGCCTTCCTTGTGCTGTTTATTAAGAAGTACATGTTCGGTTTGAGATTAAACCTTTACAGGGTTGCACTTCCTCACTGCCCTTCCATTTCATTCCAGGTCTGCTTTCTTATTTCCCAATAAAATGGATTTTTATGTGAAATGCTATTACTAATACCAAGGAGGAAAAAAATTATTTTCAAGTAGGATCTGAACTATAAAAAGTTAAGGGAGAAGAGGTGGAGAAGCATTTCAACAGTGATATAAAATTCCACTGTAAGATCAGAAACTGCTGGAAACATTTGCGATAGCAAATCGTTGTGTCATCAGTACTTTAGAAAATAGGGCAAAAAGTCTTTTGCCTTACGTGTGCAGCCATGTGGCATCGCGTGGTGGCACCGTGCCCTGTCCTCAGCCGTGCCGCGGGAGGAGGCGGGTGCCTTGCGCAGGCTTTGCTTCCGCTGTAGTTCTGCCAGCCCCACAAAACCCATCAGATCTCCCGTTCGCCATGAGGTTCCAAGTGTTGGCAGCTTAAGAAGAAATATTTTACAACGCCAGTGATGACATCATGACAGCTGGGAAGCCAGTGGTTGTGTGGGAGAAGGTCGGGGACGAGGGAAGAGTGAGCATTGGCCAAACTGGAGAAGGGACGTGCAATAGCGGCGGAGTTTGGGAGGAGCAGGATCTGTCTTTAACACGCTTTCAGCAACAGTTTCAAAGCTATTGTGACCTGTCTTTGCATGGAAGTACCCTACCCTTACAGCGTACTGCACGCTGTAAGAGGGGATCAGATGTATTTTGAGTAAGGCCTCATACTGTTGCAGCAGCTACAGTAATTGCAAGGCTCCCACCGCTCCCCGGTCTCTGAATCTGGGTCTCCACTGTTTCCTAGCACCAAATCTTTCTGTAATAAATTCTTCAATTCCAAGATGACTTCCGTTATCTTTGTTTCCAGTTTCAAAGCAAACTCTGTCAGCTGTAAGCTGCACTAGCCTTTCAGATACTTGAAGATAAAAAAACCCAAAACACCTTTATCTTCAGCTCCAAAAAAGTCCCCCCTCAATCCAAATAAAGAACTAAATCAGTCCATCAAGAATGGATTTCTCCAGGGTAGTTTAAGCATTGCGAGAAAAACAGTTTGAGGAAAGAGGTGCAAACCTCAGCAGTGCTTAGTATTCGCAGCTGGCAAATCAAAAAACCAGGTAAACTACAGATAGTAGTTTGGTTGAAGAGCATTTTCTGAAGTACGCTTTCCAAACCACTGAGCCAAGGGGGGGAAGAGGCTTTGCACAGTCCAGGCTAGGGCAGGACTCTGCCACCTTTTAGTTACTGTTACTCACATGGTCTCTTGGAGTACCTCAAACCCACCAAACACGCTTTATGACTGCTGCCTGTCTTTGTTGTGGTTTAGGGTAAGAATATTAGTGTTTCTATGGAAACCACTTTTCTTCAGGTGTCCAGAAACCCCAGTAGCATCCCCCTGCTGCATTCAGCCGCATCGCAGCATTCAGCCGCAGCGCTCTGGCCAGAGGTGCTCCTGTAGGGCCAGGCGTGAAGCCAGAGACGAGCGTTGCAGAGCGTGCGTTACCTGCCCCACTGCCCCCCTGCAGTCTGTTTTTTACTCCTGCTTTCTTAAGCCTTTAAAACACCGAGGGTGATTTTCCTAACGCTGATGCCATTTGCTGTTGCCACTTTCCGGAGTTTGACCCACGTGAATTTCTCTGCGGAGTCTGACATTTCTGTCAGGGCCTCCCCTGCCGAAGGACGGAGGGCAACTTTAATAGGCTTGAAAGAATTTCCTTCCCAAGGGTTTCCTTAGAAAGCGTGTGACTGTGAGGCAGGCTGTTCAACCTCTTCCCCCCCTTCAGAAAGGTAAATCAAATTAATAAATAACTGGAGGAGCGTGATGCTTTTTGGTGGTGGATGCAGAGTGAATTTTGCCACGTTAGCTACTCTGGGAGTGTCTGGATAGGCGCACATTCTGCAGCTCTTGCACTGTAAATCCAGGTTGGATGGTTTCTGATTTTGCAACGTGCGTATTTCCCTTGCAGTTCACAAGTGCCCGGTGCGTGTTTTCATACGTGACGCAGGGTGCTTCAGTCCGCTGTGGTAATGTGCTCTGACACACCGATAGTGGTTTCCTCTGAACGGAGCTATACAAATCGTGATGTGATTAAATAATATCAGTAGTACATTTAAATGTTTAAAGCCGCCGTGCCTGAAGGCTTTGGGGGTATTTTAACAAACAGAAGTACAGAGACAAACCAAATGAGAGATGCTCTGTCTTCCTAGATGCCAATTATTTAGCTAGCACCCTAGGCTCTCAGTCCCCCAAAGTAATCTCCTTAAATAAGTAACGGACACCCTATCTGGATTTCCTCCCCATCGTTTTGCAAAGCAGTGTCCACTGGAATCACTGCAGCAGTCAATCATCGCTGTCCAACCAGCAGTGTGTGTTCCCAGGCAGGCCTCCAGATTCTGTGCCAGCTGCCCAGAATAAACCACTGCGTTCAGTTTCTTCTGTGACAGGGAGTCCTCCCAAGCCCTCTCATAAAATAATGTTAATTTGGGGGTTTGCTTTTGCTTTTCCCGACTGCATTCTCTGAACTGAGAGCCATTTTGTTTCACCTGACAGTGTAGGTACAAATACGTATCTGTGTGTGTGCTTGCTGTATGCAGCTATATCTGTGTTTGTCTAAAATGAGGTAATTAATTGTAATTAATTAATTGCTTAATTGATTATCTCCTTTGAGCCTTTATTGCTGCTCTTCCTTCCCTTCTCCAATGTCTTTCATTTCATTTACAACCCTTTGTTGTTGCTGTAAACAGCTCTTTGGGAGCAGGCTGTGTCCTTAGTGAGGATCTGGATTTGAGGCAATTGAGTATTTATGTGATGCAAATAATTTTAAACACACTCCTCTCTATGTATATAATCAGAGACAAAGTATACTTTATGGAGGACAGCAGTGTTTTAAAATCTAATTCTGATAATGAGGAAATGAGCCGTGACACTCTGGAGGTGAAGCCTGAAGTGAATTATGAAGGTCATTCTCTTAGATGGGGAAATTAATTATATTTTAGCATGGTTCCCTGTTACTTAGACCCTTTATATTGTACCCTACCAAGTAATTTTGACTAAATATCAATTTATGAAAAATTATCTGAGCAAAAGAGAGCAGTTACAAGGACAGATTTTGAAACCAGGCAGTGTTTTATTAAAACACTAATCATATCAGAAAACCATAACCTTTCATGTTATCTTTTTGAAAGGATGTCTGCTGTGGGATTTTAATGCTCGTTCTGTTTGACCGTTGGTGTGCCTTTAGCTTCTGGGATTACTGGCCCTTCGGAAACTACTTTTTCTCCCTAAAATCCAATCTTTTTCAATACTTCATTGTGCAGTCCGAAGGAGTATTGAGGTGAGCCAAGCCCCTCTGAAGGACTCTGCCATTAAGCAGAGCACTGGCAGGGGAGATGCAACAGGCAGTGTTGATGGTAATCAGAAAACATTTACTCTGAGCCTGCAACAGACACAGGAGCCTTGCAGAGCCTCTCGTGTGCTGCTGACACGCAAGAGGGAGTTGGGGTTTGGGATCTTTGTGTAAGGGTATAAAGCACTAACACGTGGGACTTCACTTAGTGCGGAAATCAAGCACCTGCTTGCAGGCTTTCCTGAGCAGGGATATATTTAAGCAATCCCAAATCAGTGACTTAATTTTCTTTGGCAGCTGGTATTCATTATTTTGTTTACTTTAAGGGCATATTTTCTCCAGAAACTTGTAGATCTTAGCAGTGTTTTCTCCTTCTGCACCTCTGGTTGCCGGAGCGACTGCTCCAGATGGCTGTGGCTCCTCTGCCGTTGCTGCCAGCAGAAAATGTGGCTGCAGGTCATAGCTGTGTCCTGTGATAGCTGGAGAACAGTTGGAAATCACAACGAATCTTCCAGAGTGCCGGGCCACAAAACACAGTTAAATAAGTAACAGCCTGCAGAGGTTTTACTTCTGACACTGTGTTTTATGACAAGAGGGTTATGATGTGCTGGGCTCGGTCATCACGAAGTACGAGCGCGCTGTACTCAGAAATTGCAGTTTCGTGTTACAGGTAAACAATTTATGTTCATCCCTCTGCGACCTGGTGCAGGCAAGGAAGCCAGCAAGAAGCTACTTTCTTGTTAAAAAAAGCGATGCTCTGTCTGTGTAGTGCCAAGCTGCGGCTCAGTGGGAAGCTCTGTGACAGCCAGCCCAGGGCACAGGGCAGGGGAAGCTCTGTGACAGCCAGCCCAGGGCACAGGGCAGGGGAAGGGCTCGCGGCACCCCTTCCAGGCACAGCCAAGTGGGGGACCACCGAGGCAATGCAAGAAGATGGACTTGTCAAGACACTTGTGAAAAGGCTTGGTAGTTGTACATGAAACAGGGTATTTGAGTGTCTTCCTGAAGTCTTTCCGAATTCTAGTTCTCTGGTAGAAGAAAGGATAAAGGAGGAAATGGGTATAGATGCAGGAAGAAGACCACTTCCACTTGGCTTTCTTGCTTTTCCAGTATTTTCTGTCTATTTAATATGTTTTTCAGTTCCTCTTAATTTGACACTGACAGGTCAAACGCTGAGCCCAAAGCAGACTTTTCTGTGTGCTTGGCTCATTGAGTTCCACACATCATGGGGTAGAAATGACTTCCTCTGGTGAGAGGGAGAGAGTCTAGAGGCACCCGTGCAGCACAGGAGCAAGTACTACCTGGCCTGACTCGCTGGGGTTAGACAAATCCCGTGACCTTGATTTAGATTAGTAGTAACTGGGTCTAAAACAAACCTCTGAAAACGTGAACTTAAGGAAATGTTTGTAAGTAATTTTCTTTGCTGTGTTAGTTCACCTACGGCATTAAAAGATTTACTGTTCTACCTTATCTCTATACTGAAAAGATATATATAACTATTAAGCATTTTTCTGTCTGCCAGGAAGCACAGTTTTACTATGGAATATTTGCCACTAACAGCAACTTAGCTTCCTGATAGGCAAATGGTGTCTTTCAGTACCGGGTAACAGCATTGTATTGATAATTGACAGGAACTCTGGAGCTGGACCTTTTTTTTTTTCATTGACTTTTAGTATTTAGAGGATTAACCTTTTAAAAGGTGTTTGGCATCCAGGGAAGCCTTATGTACACTTATTGCTTGGCCCTAGGAGTCACACTCGGTTCACAGTTTTTGAAGCATAAAACATGCTTCTTTTTCAATATTTGTCAACCTCTTTTTTGCAGAGCCTTGGAGGAAATCAACATTTGGTTGTTTATATTGCAATAGACCATGAAGAATTTTTGTAACACGGTTGTTTCTTTCTCTCTGCATAGGAACCCTTGACCCTCATCAATTCATGCCTGAAAATATATTATTAAAATTTATTGTGAAGGGTTTTTTTTTGTGTCAGAAGGCAGGATAAGCAGTCATAATTCATGTAAAGTGCTGCTTAAACCTTCTGCGAGCTGAGCCCTTAGGTTAGTAAGGCTTGCTTGAGATAGTTTCTGATCTTCGCAGACAAAATGCTATCAAAAATAATTTGACAGGTTGCAGTGTGTTACATAGCATCAAAATTCTTCAGGAATTTATTTCCACTTATGAAAAACAGTTGTGGATATAACAAATGGGGCTGGGTATGGCTAGTCTCCTTTCCTCCTCTCCACAAACTTGGCAAGAAAGGCAGTGTGTTGAGATGCTTGTTTTTGAGAAACCTGTAGCCTGTCTTGGAGTGTGTGGAAAGCCTGAACAGTGACATTGCAAGCAAGGGATGGGTTTGTGTTTTTCAGCTAATAAAAAGCATCTCAGGATATTTTTTCAAATCAGTCATTTGTATAAATTCTTACATTTATACCTAGCAATACATTAATGGAAAAGAAAGTACTGCAATTAGAAAAAAAACCCTAAAAGCAAACAGCTCAAACCAATGAAAATAAGAGTTTTGGGTAGAGATGTGTGTGGGTATGTACAGGATATTGACTTGTGATAAAATTCTAATAGTTGCCAAGGCTACAAGACCATACATGATGTCAGCTTAAAGTGCATCCATAATCTTTTCCGTTAAACCCGTCATTGTAGCAGCAACTTGAGCATTTGAAATAGACATTTCCCGAAGCTTTACCTGGCATAAAAATGACTTGGCAGAAGTATCTGTCGTGCAGAGTCATTACAGCTGGCAGCTGGAATATATATCTAGATGGAATAGGTTTTGGAAGATTTTTGCAGTTTTGGAAATACCAGGCTTTTGGAAAAGTCAAATAAGATTCCCAGGTTGTATGTTACACTTGAATTCGAGGGAGCTTTGAAATGTTTACCTGCTTCTGGTAGCTTGTCATCAGTGCTCCTAGAGCTTACTCCAAGTCTGCAGTCTTTTTGTTTTTTCTTGAATTGTTTCTTTACCTCCAGATTCATATAAAATGATTAATAATATTTCATGTCTTGACTCTGGAATTATGTAGAGTGTAACTATGGAAGTGGAGTCTTGAGTGGTCTGGTTTATGAGGTTTACCTTTGCTCTTGCCAGTGAAGGCCTCTCTGTGTTCTGTGCTCCGGACTTCCCGGGTTTGGAAAGAGCCCGTGGTCCTGGCTGGGTCCCCTGTGGCAGAGCTGCTCCTCACAGGTCCGCGGGGCTGTGGTCGCACGGGCTAGAACAGGAATCTCCAGCTGGCCAAAGTGGGATGTAGGTTACTTTGTACACAGAGAAATTTGTGTTAAGCTAGGATATGAATTAAAGGGAGAATAACTGTTTCAGATCGAATCTTTCTGTGGCCTGCAGGGACTGTTGGCCATGGATGTCCACAAAGGCATTGACTTAAGAGCAGCTATTCTGAAATGAATTTCCGTGCGTGTAGGGTCTAAGGTAGTCAAATTTCAGACTACATGAGACAGAGATTCACCGTAATGCGTAGGTGGGAAAAAGAATATCACTTGCAGCTTGGGGCACTTTGCTGTGGTGTTGTTGTTGCTTCATGTTCTCCTGTGAGTCAACAAGGTACCTGGTTTGCAGAGGAGGAGAAGAAACTTCTTAGTGCTTCTGGAGGTGGGATTTTGCTGTCTTTTCTTTTAGTGTCATATTTGGCTCTCCAACTATACAACATGTGGTTTTGGATAGCATTTGGTTTTCTGCAGAGTAAGTAACTTAGGTAAGATTTCATTACAGACAAACTGTCTTGTGATCTTAGTAGGAGTTGCTCTGGGGACAGTTGCCATCTCATGCAGTTTTGCCTCTCCAGGTAAATATCAGTTTATGCAAAGCCTGATTTTGGAATTTTCTAAAAAAAAATGTATTATAAAATGTGCATTTTTTTTCACGAGTCTACCCTCAGTGTATCTCAGCCTTACACAATTAGTCAGATTGGTACCAATTGTAACCTGTCCTCTACTTCTTTATTGTTTCTGTAATTTTTCATTGTTCTCTTTGTGATGGTTGATTCCCCAGTGAGAGGCCTCTAGTTACATCGGTTTGTTCTCCTTCAGTATTGCAGCAGCAATGTCTTTAGTGCTGGGGGAAGTCTCCGCTATTTCACGTTTTGTTTTAAAATTTAGTACCAGCATATTAGCAATTATTTCCTCAGCTAACTTTTAGGGTTATTGTATTATAGACATTTAGCTTTAATGATTTGAAAGCATTTCTCCTTGATGAATGAGATTGGTTCCAGAAGATGATGTAAACAGTCTCTCCAGCAGCCCAGCCTTCCTGTCTGCTTACAGCATCACTCTTCAGGCTGCTCCGAAGGGCTGCCTGCATTGTGTGATGATGACCCACCAGAAGAAGCAGGGCTATGCTAGCGCAGTGCAGATGTCCAAGTAGAAGAAAGAAACGTTCCACAGCCCAGGCTAATACCACTTGCCTTTCTCGGGCCGTGGAGGCTCCCTAGAGCCACGGAGCATAATCCACACTGGAGGCGGAGAAATCCAGGGATGGAGCAGAGGAGATGTTTCAGAGGATGATAATTGCTGTCACTTGGAAGGCACTGTATCTGAGCAGCAAGAATTTGACATGCCTGAGCATCACGAACCTGTTCCATTTCCTTCACCTGCATCCTGTGGCATTACATTCTAGTTGTTTTCAGTAGCTGTACAAACAAATTAAATCTGTTTATTCCAACTAAAACTCTAAACACAGGATAGACAAGCCCAAGTTTATTGCCTGATTCGCTCTTTGCTCTGCATTATTGTAAGAGGGCAAGAGAGCTTCATGTTTTATTCAGTTAATATAACATATATTTAATTTGCATTTTTAATGTTTTTGAAGGTGAAGGATAACAGCTTCAGCAGTGCTGAACTGGGTAATTTAGCTGGCTGTAGGGCAGTCCTAAGAGTCTCAGAAATGGCTTCGTTGCGAAGGCTTGCAGAGCCTTCAATAAGCGCACTGGTCAGAAGCTCCCCTGTATCAAACTGCCACCCCCGAAGCAGCAGCAGATAGAGCTGTGCAGCCATCTCGGGGTTGCCTCTCTGTCGCATCTTGGGTGTTAGCAGGAGGCACAAGCTCTGAAGGGTTGAACAGAGGTGACCGGGGTGCGCTAATCACTTCTGAATGCTTCCTTTAATTTCTCTGTCACTGGAAATGGTCGAGGTTATAATTTTGAAGTTACTACTTATGGATGTGAGAAGCAGAGGAACAAAAAACCAGCACATATTAGAAGGGAGCATATGAAGTTTGTGATCGTGAAATTTACGTCTCCAGGTCCCGTGTGCCTGCAGGGTCTGGGCTTCCAAGACAGCATTTTTTTACCCGTGTGGATTGTGTGTTATGAAAGATACCACAAATAAGATGAGACCAATACACCTCAGGACTTCTGATGGCTGGCGTGTGCCTTTTGCTGTGTTATTCCTGACTTAGAGATGGGGACAGTTCTGTCAGGCAAAAGGATCTGCTCTCTCCAAATTAGATGGTGAGGTGATAATATTTTCAACCGGCTAATAAATGTTTTGAAGTGCGAGCTCGGATAGAAAAATGTCTTTAATCAAAGTAATTAAAGTTGGTCTAAAGAGGCTGTTTATCTATATTCTGTAATTGTACCGCTCACATTTTATCAAGCTGTGATTAGCAAAGTAGAGATCACTTGAAAAGGAAATTAGGTACTGTTTTTACAGTGTTTCTTCAAGATGTCTGTGTGCACACTTCCTTGTATTACTGATAATATTGACAGTAGGTGTAAATCTCCATTTGCTTAAGAAGATGTCAGCAAAGCTGGTGTCCTAGTTATTACTTATTACTTATCTGGAATTGACAAAGATGCAATACAATGTGCAGGAGGTTGGCATTTTGTTCATTATCTTTCTCTTCATTAGGCGGATGTTTAGGATTTCCAACTCTGTAATGTATTTAAGAATCACCCCAAAAAAGGTGGATGTGTTGTGACTCACCAGGTCAAATATCCTTGCAACTCCCACTGCCACCGTGTAAGCCAAAATACGCACACAGAGCGGGTCAGAGGATTATTTTGTTGAAAAGACTGATTTAAAATTGTCACAGTAATTTCAACGGCATCAAGCTGTAGTGTTTGTAAGACAGTTAAATCCTGTATGAGTTATTATTTAGACACAGGTTATTAATTGCCAGCTGCCATTCAGTTAATGGCAACATATCCAAGAAATTGCTTGGAGAGCTCCCTCTTCACCCATCTATCCATCGTGATGGGTTGAAGTCAACTTGACTACTTAGCTTTAGAGAAGAAAACTTCAAAGAAACTTGTCTGCCAGGCTTTTAAATTCTTTCAATTATTCTTCTTATTTATAAAAGGCAGATTTACACCATCACTTTTAGTGTCTGGATGTAGGTAGAGAAGGAGGAGAGAAAACTGATGTGGAGCTGTAGTAGTACTGCTGTGTCACCCCACCTGCTAGCGACTGGTAAAATTACCATTACATGTCCATTAGTAATAACTCCAGTCAGAGCTGTCTCCACTCGTGGCTGTTTTCCTGAGTCTCTTTTGAAAGTGACTTAATTTTTATTGCCCGTTGAGTTACAGTTTCTTCTAGACCTCCCTCTTGCCTTTTCTTTTCCCCCACAGTATTTGTCTTTGCACAACATTGCCATGTAGTGTAGTGTATTTTTTTCTACTAAGAAGTTATCAAGACCCGTTGGAAAGTGCATTATTACAGCATATACAGTGTAATAACCTCTTCCAAAATATGAAGAGAAAATCAAGGGAGAGCAAATTTGTTGTCATTACACTTGTGCTTTTTGACACATGTAAGTTTTTATGTGGTGCGCTAGTGCTTCCAGACGAAGAGGAGTCGAGCAGCGTGCAATGTGTTTGTGTGTCCTGCAGTGCAGGGTTGTGATGGAGAAGCAGGAGACGTTACCAAATAACTCCCCAAGAGCAGTGCTGAGTTCCTCCAGCCAAGCCCTGCACAGCACTGGGAGCCCCGAGGAGAGCATCCACTGGCCGGGTCAGCAGCAAGTGCCCCAGGAGGCAGCTGTGGGAGTCGGCTGCAGGGGTGGCAGACTCGGCACTGCTTTGCCTGTGCTTGTCTTTCCGCTGTTTGTGTTCGGCGATAGGCCCGAAGGGCACCGTGGAGGGGTGGGTATAGCCAGCCCTTCTGCAGAGGGGTTTTTGTGTTTGTTGTGAAAGAAGGATGCCAGTCTGGAGAAGAGGGAGTCACTGAGTGTCACAGTCCCGTTGCGAACATGCAGCAGAGTCCTACGTGGTGTTTTGCCAGTGTTAGGTTCTTCCAGTCGTGAGACAGGATTTTTCCCCTGAGATTCCCCCACTCAGTTACACCCCAAGAGCTCTCTGATAAATTGTCTGGGTGCAAATACAGTTAGAGGAAATTTTGCCATTCAGAAGCATTTTTACAAGAAGATGATGTAAGGCCTCAAGCAGGAGCTCTTAAAGCAAGAAGCTTGAACATTATGTATTATTAAAAAAACTATAACGTGTAGAGAGAGCCACGTGAAGAGTCACTGCTGAGAATTGTCCTTGGAGCTGTCCCCATAATCTCAGTACCAAATAATTTCTTGTCTTTTCCTTGTATATTTTATTTCTGTGTTTTTGTTTAAGATAAAGCGTGTGTTTATACACCACAATGTATACAAATAAAGCACGAGATTGCAGCAAACAGGCTTAGCAACCATTTATAATGCATGTTGTGTGTATTAAGACATTACTTATCTGCCTGTCAGACATCAGGAGTGCTTCAAACCGTTTCTCCAGCGAAGATTTTTGCTTTTTCTATCTTAATAGGCCAAACTGGCACTGAGAAAGCATGATGGGAGAAGGGAGAGAGGAACGGGCGCATGGTTTGTCGGCTTTGCTGCAGAGTGTGACAGGGCTTTGGCTCCTCGAGGAGGGAGACTGTTCCTAGTCTCTTCTTCCCGTGGTGGTAGGGTTTGCCCCACTGATGCTTGCACATCATAAGAGCGCAGTTCAGCAGCCGGGAGCCTCGTACCTGGAAAGGTGCAGGAGCGCCCAACGTTGCTTTTTGCCTGGGAACATTTGAAACTAGTGTGTGTGAGTTCATCACAGAGCAAGAGGGTTTTGTTTATTTCCATAAGGAATGGTAGGGCGAGAGATGAGAATTTCTCATCTGAGGAATAGTCCTGCTTGTGATTTCACGGTAGATCCACATACGGAATAAGCCCCACACCCCTGGGAAGGAACCGAACCCAAAGCTTGAGATGTATAACAACTTCGTGCCAATGACTGGCAGTCGGGATATCATTACACGTAACTGCAGGCAACTTTCTGTTATCTCACTCTTCCAGTGCAACAGTTTTAGACTAGAGGGACATATTTTACAACACCTTCTCGCCTCATGATACTCCTACACTGAAGGAGCTGCTGTTCCCTTTCATCTCATCACTTCATTCATTGCTCTGTGTGGTCGTAGGAAGACTTTACGTTGCACTTCGTACGCGTATACCTATAGCAGTGCAGGGCAAGCATCCGAGGGTATGAAGAGCTGCTGGAAACTGAAAAAGTCCTGAATTGTCTCCCCACAGGGAGAGAGGAGGAGAGAAAAGAGCTGTGATGTACGCAGTTTTGCAGACAAATAGAAGGCATGGGGGAAGAGGTGCTGACAATCATGTCTTGATTCCAGCAGTGGAAGGAAGAGGAGACATAAAGTGGTGGCTGATGAGAAACTGTTAAGAACACTTATGGTATTTCCAATTCCAGAATCTGCAAGTCCTGTCTTTTCCCTCCACTAAGGTACAAGTGTCTGGTGTCCTGACGTAGGTACGTGCCACGCTGCTGAAGTTGGCATTACTGGAAAGGAAATAATTTTTTCATGCCATCAAACTAGCATGGTGCTAAATCAAGATCTCCTTCCATGACATGGTAGAGACAGATGCCTCTGCTCTACGGGCATCTCAGTAGCGTGTGTGCACACGCATGTGCTGGGCAACATCTGTTTGCTGCACGTGGCTTCCCGTGCTTGCTTCCCAAGCTCCTCTTTGTGATTGTTGAGCAGAACTTTCAGTGCCACACCCCGAGAGCTGCTGCTTTGCTCCATATCTTTTTCATCCAAACACTGGCTCTTCTCCTCTGCTCTGGACTTTCCATGTTTGTTTCTATTTGTCCACCTTTTCTGTCCTCTTATCGCTCTTTCTCTGGAATGAAAGAGCAAAAGGCAAACTGGTTGAAGGGATAAACTGAGATCACCTTGTCTAACTTTATATGTGATTATCTAGAATAAGAATTATATCTCCTGCAGCCTTAAAGCACTGCTGTGTGTTACCAAACAGTGTCTGTGTTTTCATTCAGAGGTGTGTGGACGTTGACTCGGGCAAACTGGTCCTTGAACCATATTTTTTTTATATACCGTATGAGGTATAGGTTGTATTTGCGCTCCTGTTTAACGAGACAAGCTATGTATAGAGGGGCAGATCATGTGGGATTTACTGATGTGTAAAACCTGTTTTCTTCTTTTCTGCTTGCAGAGGGGAATTTGTTCATGATTCCAGGAGAATGACATTGCTGGGTTTGTAACAGGGACATGAACTTTCATGCTTGGCCCACTAATGTTCTGTTCCACTAATATCTACTGGGGAATTCAACAGATATTTTATTAGGAGGATCATAAAATCCTACTCAGCCGGCCTACCCCATCAAACTTGTTTGTTGCGATGTTAATGTGCATGCGCTTATTCTTGTTGTCTGGTTTGTTGTTAAGATGATCACCCTCTTCTCTCATAATCATTGCAAGTGGAAACAATGAGTCTTTGCATCTGCAATGATAAGTTTTCATGGTCATTTTATAAGTCTAATTTAAGTAACCATCTATTTTGGTGTGTAGGGATTTCTTCATTAAACACAGTTAGACTTGAGCTTATGTTTTATATTTCTTGTCAGAGACATCATCAAGCACTGCTACAGGCATGTAGCACAATTGATGCTTAATTACAGAATGAGATAAACACACGTAAAATCCAATTTCTGTTGTTATTGATCTCCTGTATATTTCAATGAGATAATTTATGCCCATGTACAAATGAGTAGTTCAGTTGGAGAGCAATTCATACGTTCTTCTGAGGCATCAGGTCTTGCTGGAGGAGCTGACAGACTGCAGACATCAACCATTCCACCCTTTAGCATGGTAATAAGAAAACCTTGGTTAACGGGCTTATGGGATTTGTTCTTTATTTGGTATTGCCATCAGTCTGGAAGCATGAAAACAGATAATGCGTGATGCCAGACTTCGTCTAAACCAGCTAATAGTAGTACTTGAAATAGAGTGGGAAGACTTACGTGCTCCCAGTTTGGTGTGTGACTTGAAATCCTTTTGTGAAATATGTCTGTTTTGTGTGTGTGTGTATATATATATTTCCTTTTTTTTTTCCTGTTTGTCTCTTGAAGAGTGGCTGTGTTTCTAAAATGTAATGAGCTCTCACAGCACTGCTTAAATAACATTCTGGCAGTGTTATATTTGGAGCAGAAAAACGTAGGGCATGGTGCCGTGATGGGTATGGATTTCACAGTTATGGGGATACTGGAGGCAAGAGCTTTCATTTTTATTCTGCTCTTATACTTGCCAGCTTTTAGCATTATGCCTATTAACTTTTATAGATGTCATACATTTTTATGTTAATGGTGCGGCTTTGAGTATAGTGAGAAACTCAACTTCTGCTCATCAAACTAGTGTACAAGCAAAATTATGACACTTCTTCAAAATAGTTAAAAAGCAGCTTTTATTGTTTCATGTCAGTTTATTGCCTGTGTTTTTATGTTAAAAAGGGATTTTTTTGGAACGTATCAGGACTAGCAGAACTTCACACCTGGTTAGCAGAAGGATTTATACTTAATTTTATCTGTGTAGGTATCAGACTGTCAATTTTGATTTTGCTGAGGCTCATGCCAGATTTCGCAGTGAGGAAGTGGGAAAGCACCTGTGTTTCTGTGAAGCTTCCTTTCATCACTGGGTAATGAGTATTCTGGCAGGTTGTGTGTGCCTTTCCAAAGTCCCTCACCCAAAAAGTATGAAGCCTTGTTCTCTTCCCACCACTACAGCTAGAGGCAAGTTTCCGATTTCAGACAAAATCTTGTGGTTCTTGCGAGGGAAACAGCATTTGTACTGTAGGCTGAACTATCCCAGAAATAATTGAGAGCGAGTCTGTATTAGAAATCTTCCAACAGCGTGAAGTAGCCAGTGAACCATGCAGAGGAAGAAAAATGAGTCCACCTCTGCCCTACTGGGAGAGCTCCTGGCACAGAAGAAAATACACCGGCAGAAGGATGCTTCTGGAAGGCGTGTGTCCTGTTGAATGTGGCTGCCTCCCTCAGCAGAAGTTGCTTCCACTGCCCTGTGCTGTTCCCTCACATAGTGGCTCTGTGTCTCTCGTTGTTCTTCTGGCACAGAAAGGCTAGACACTGTGCTTTTACTCTGAGTGAGCATCGGGGTTGTTTGGTTTTGTTTGTGTTTTTTTCCAGAGAGGAGGAAGAGACAAGTGTAAGTTCTGGTTATGGTTTCTTCACCTCCATGGAAGGACGCTAAGAAGCAGCAGTGTTTGCTTCCTTCTCTGTATTTGTCTGATAAGTTCCATATTCAGTCTCGTCGCTAGGAAAATGTCCTTATTCACTGATGTCCATCGGAGTCAGGGAGGTACAGAGTGGAGTGCAGAGCGTTGCAAAATTTGGCTGTAAAACTCTTGCAGTGGTATTTGCTTTCGGTTCAGTGTTCTGCAAGTGCCGTGTTAAACACTTTCACAAGTCCCTGTTCACCACGGAATACTTTCTGGTTTACCTTGCCCGTTTGACTTCAGATAGAGGCAAAACACAGAGGCTGTTGTTCGCAGAAAGCGAGCTGCTTGATGCCTGTCACTCTGTATCCACTGAGCCCTTCAGGTGACAGGAGCTGTTGCAATATTTTTTCCCCTTCCTTTCTCCCCCAGTGAAAGTCTGTTACCCCACTGTGCACGGAGCCTGCTGATACTGGAGACTGCATGAAGATGAAGCTCAGCAGAATCTCTGAGAGCTGCCTGGTGCAGAATTAATATTGCTCACCGAGCTCTGTGCCATCACAGTTATTTGGATTTATTATTTTAAAGCTAACCGATCCATCTCAGGTGAATCTCAGAGGTTCAGCTTCCTAATTCCTGCGTGCCAGGATAAAGGCCTTTGGCCAATATCTGATTAAAAAGACTTAAAATAGCTTCTTTGATCAGATACATTCAGAATGAAAGGAGGAAAATGCAGCCTTTGGAAAGACCCACAGACCTGCACTGCAAGCAGAGGGTAGCATTGGGATACCTGTAGATAAACTCTGCAATTACGGCTTAAGATAGGATGCTAAGTAAGTTAAGAAAGCTCTGAAGAGGCAGAGAAAATTCTCCAAGGTGCCTTTCATAAGAGGTGCTAACATGAAGGAGATATCAGTCACCAGATTTAGAGCTTGGCAGAAATTTCCTCTCTTGTCTCAGGTCACCAGGATCATTCAGAAATCATTTGAGGATGCAGTCATCTTTCCCTGCCTCTGTTGCAAGTTGTCCAGTTAGCAAGCTCAGTGTGAAGGAAGTAAACTGAGGTAGAAGTAGTTTTTCTACAAAACAAAACAGATTATGCCCCCATTCTGTCCAGAGCTGCACAATTTGTGTGTGGTCTGTGGTGTCCAGCTGAAAAATGATCTTCTCTTTGGGCATATACTGGTTGCATCTATCAACAGCATGGAAGTGGTGACAGAAGGAGCAATGATGCAGATCTGCAGTGCCCATCAGGAGGGCTACCCCAGCATCCAGATGAGCGGGTGCGGGGGGTCTCTCAGTGTCCCTTTGTGTCTCTGGTCTGCTTTTGCTCCCAAATAACGTAACCTCCTTCGCTGCATTTTGCATTTTTTTCACACCTGAATTAGCACGTTGCTCAGGAAAGTGTTTCATTGCATACGGGACCCATGTGGAGATGAGAACAAGAACCACGAACAGAGGGGACAGGCCCATGTTTATAAAATAATTCCATTACATCTGGGCTGTTACTGTGTGATCACCGGTGGGGAAAGCGATACAGCCTGTTACCCATCCAATCTTAAAGCAGGAGTGAAAGTGGCTAATGGTAGGTAGTCAATTTGAATGTCCTTTGATTTTCCAGCTCCCCTAAATACGCTATTCCTGGGACTGCCACCCCAACTGAGCTAGTAATGTTGTCTAGCAGAAGTGAAGAATCTTTGTCTTTCTGGGTAGGAAAGAAGGTGCCTTTTTATTCGCCTTCTGAGCAGCCTCATGGCAAGCTCACCAAACCCAGGAGGTGAAATGGGGAGGGTGTGTAATCCAGACATTGGCAAGTCTGTTGCCATGAGCTGTGTAACTCTCCTTTCCAAACTGGCTACACAGTGACAGGATTGTGTCAGGGAAGTAGTCAAGTCAGTTTTGGGAATATAGTCTGAATGTTATGAAAATTTCGGAGCAATTCCTTTCTCTACGTGATGTGCCTGGAAACTACGATGGGCTGGTTTTACGACGGCTTGAAGCAGGCACCTCCTTCTTATTGCAGCATCTTCTGTTTCTTCTCGGGTTAGCCTGAGGCCAATAGCAAGCACTCCATAAACATTTCCAAATTGTTATCTTAGAAACTTTATTTTACTGTACTTTGTAGCTAATGGCTGATTTCAGTGAACAACGGTTCTTAAAGCAGTTGGGTAACAGAATCAACAGGAGCGTTTCATTTCAGTATCACTAATTATTTCTGGTGACAGACTTTAAGCGGTCCAGAAGAGAATGGAAGTACGAATTGAGATTATCATGAGAGAGGAGTAAATCTGCTCTATCCCTTTTCCAAATCAAGGCCAGTCGATTAACACAGCAGTGCTGAAACCTTTTTGGACAAATGTCAGCAAATCAGGCTACAGGGCTTGTTCTGCCTGTAGTCTAAATGGGTAATAACTCCCAAGTGCCTTGAAGCCAGACAGCTTTTCAATCCCCAATCTGAATTACTGCTGCAATTTTAACCTGGTTACGTGAATAAATCATTCTGAAAAAATAAAAGTAAGAGGATATTGAACAGCCTAAGTATTTATGGTCTCTGGTTACACTGGTGCTGGACACAGGGCAAGAAAACCAATTTCCAGGGGTGGCCTACTTCATACATCACTAGTCAAGTATGCTAAAGTGCTGATGGCTAGGAACACCTAACTGTGCATGATTAGACCGTGGTGGCAGCACATATTTTTTTCCTTTTCTGTTCCTTGGCTTGAAATTTAGAGGACATATCACTCTTCAGCTTAAAAGATCAGAGGTCAGGAAGTTTCAATCTCATCCTTCTCACATCACATCCTTCATTTCATTTTCCTGCCCAAACCACTGTTTAGATCCATGATTAGGTGCCGTGGTGAGAGGTATCTGTCTTTTGCCTGTCATCTGTCTGAGGAAACTAAATACAAACTATGAAATAATGTGAGAAATAGCTAAATAGGGCCAGGTCATTGTACCTGTGTCCCTCTTTTTCTCTGATGGATGCAAAGCAGACTGGGACTAAGGGGCCTGACTCAGTAGGCTGTCCAGCTGTTTGCATTACCTTACCCAGGTGTGCTGGTGGCACAGACCAGAAAGTCCTTGAAACGTGAAAATCATGAGAGAAAATTGCAAAGATGAGATGCCAGCCATACGCCTTTGGCCAGCAGCTGTGAAACTGCGTCTGTGTCGTGATTTGACACTAATGGAATCCTCCCAGACCTTTTGCTGATGGGAAGTTGCATCACTGGGCTTTAGGCAGATGAGTTAACTCCTCACTGAAAGAAAAGTTTTGCCAAGACTCATATGGGTTCTTTAATAATGGTGATTGTTTATTGACTTGTAGGTAAGAGTTTGAAAATATCTCCAACTGAGCGGAATGCTGTTATTGATTGGCTGTTGTTGGGTTTTTTAATCTTCTTCCAGGGCCCAAGAAGGAATGGGTTTGATTATCAGCCAAGTCACCTGGGTCAGGATCTCAGAGTTCCATATTTCTAGTATTCGAGCTTTGCAGCTTTGTCATACAATCCATCAGCTGACTTGATAAAAATACATATTTAATATTTTCTACAAGAATGGACCAAAACAGTGCGTTCCGTGCTCGTACCGTCATCAAAATTGTGACAAAGGGATATGAAGTCCCCAAAACGTGGTGGCAGTCCCTTTGTGCAGGTGTAAACAAATGCAGGATCTGCCAGGTAATAAGCAAGCAGGTCTTGCAGTCTTCATTCCTCAGATGTACTGGAGGAGGTGGTTCTTCCAGGAGAGGGTGGTTCTGTGTTATGTCGGTCTGGCCTGGGAGCACGTGGACTTGAATTGTGACGTTGAACGTGCAAGTGAGGTTGCAGGATCTCCCAGCTTCCTCCCTGCCGACACTGGTCACTTATGCCCTTGGCAAGTCAATTCAGTTCACCAATCTAGGCGAAAACAAACCCAGCCCAAAAGAAACAAGTTTCCAGTTCAGTGGAAATGTGACTGGGAGTAGGAGGCCAGAAGACTGAGAATTGACTGCTGCTTGTTTTCATAAGCAACAGGTTGTTGCATCAGCTCTTTGTGAAGCTTCGTGTTCAGAGGGGTTTCGGGAGTCACAGCTGAAGTGCTCCCTGGCCAGGGCTCTCACAATGGTCTTCCTCCTGGCAGTGATGTGCAGTCCAGGCTTATTTAAAAATATTTTTTCTTAGCTCTTGCTTAGCTTTTAAGAAATACATCTCCCTTATGATAAGAGTTACTAGGCTCTGGATGTGACTGCAGTCCCACGAAGTGTTTCTGGCACTGAGTTTTGTGTATGTTCAGTTGGATTGGGGTCCACAGTTGTTAGAGGAAGTTAAGAGGCTTTCCTTCCATGTGCATGGTGAAGATCTTACAGCCCTGTTGATTTTTAAAACTGCGTTTAACTTTCAGTCTTCATACTTGAAAGAATTAATAGAATGAATAGCCTCATCATGTGCAAAGACACTTTCTGTCACAGTACAATGGTGTACAGTAAGTTGTGCTACAGAGTTTTTTCCCCTCTTCTGAACTGTTAGAGGTCTGGTGAAGACAAAAGCTGTCATCATCCATATCCATTAGTACGGTCTACTTCGTTCTCCCGTGCTTTGCAGCAATTAAGGCAGGCAAAACAGAATCAGCCTCTAATACAAGGACTTTGTTTTATGTTCAATAACATTTACTGCATACTAAGGAAAAGTAAGCAAACCCTGTCTTGCAGGACGCATAATAAATACTGGAAGATGACAACAATGGACCAAAGCAATTGGGTAGATGCTGCACAGCCGAGCTCCCTGAAACCTCTGTCACTGCCTTGCTGGTTTGATAGACCAATAGCCTGATGCAGTCTGGCAAACTCTGTGTTGTTAAAGACTTCAACAGTGCAGTGTCTGTATGGTTTTTAAGACTCACTTAAGGAAAAACAGATTTGAATGCATTTTTATGTAATTGTAAATTATTCATTTTAGCAAATTTGTATTCTCCTCTTCTCTGCTTGACAGTCAACTTTCTTTTCCCTTCATACGCACAACTGAATTTTCCTTTTCTTCTCCATCGCCTCTCTCCAGTTCTTCTTACTGAAAATGTAGCAGGCATATTGGTGCTTTGTCACTGCCCTCGGAGACCCACAGCTGTATAATGGAAGACAAGGTCATGGCACAAATGTATGAATTCCATTTCAATTTATTAATATATGTACAAATGATATGAATTATTTGAAATTGGATCAAGTTCTTAAAAGTGAAAGTAGGACACAATTTCCACAAAGCGGAAGATGAATCGAAATCCTAACTTTTCGTTTTCAATATTTCCACATGTGAAGCTGAGCAGAGAGTTCAGGTATTTGTGGGGATAAATTAACTTTGCTACTCTTCTTCAAACAAACTCTGTATCCTCTTTTCCTTACTCCCTAGTTCTCGCATGCAAGTTTGCTAGCATATTAGTATGTTTCTAATGACAGTAATGATGTGTGAAGAGTGCAACTTTAAATTGCTATAGTTAATTATAGCTATTTTTCCCTCTCTGCTCTCCTGCAAAATTGTTTCCTTTTTTGTTTAATAGCCAGTGATCAAATGATTTAATGAAATGATCTGTGGAGAGTTTCCACTGAAAGCAGATTTGACACCTCTGATAATTCAAGAGGTTTTGGCTCATTTCTTAGGAGAAATGGCTTTAAAGAGTCTCCCGGGTTTTAATGCTAAGTTCTGCCTATAATTTAACTTTTAGATGCTGTTTTTTTAAGAATGCAGTCTCTTCAAGATTGCATTCTTTGCTGTTTAAATCCTAGTGCTCACGTGATGCGGTGCGGTTCTCGGGATGTCCACAGTGGTCTACAGCCACCTCTCGTGATATACTTCACCTGCCTTTAGATTGAGCTGTAAAAAGTTGCATTGGTTACCAGCTTTCAGGAAGCACTATTTCCATCCAAGAGATCTTATTAAAATCTGTGGACCCTTTTAGCACCTGGATTAACTGCCAATTCTCCGAGTAAATATATTTGAAAGAAAAAGGAGGCCAATATCTTTTCTCTAAATTCCTCTTAACTAGAGAAGATTAATCATCTCAGGTGTCAAGAAATTGGATAGAGAAATTTGAGGTAGAAATGTGCTTTTTCCTCCTGCAAGCAAATGTTTCTTTTGCCTGTAGGGCACACCATGAAGCTGCTGTCCTCTGCTCAGGGGAC